>PVJO010006491.1:0-89039 GCA_004026905.1 Hystrix cristata
ACCTGAAAACTTCAATTTGCATATCATTTTTCTCTAACTTATTAATCTTAATGAATGCTTATTAAGCACTTAGTGATGAAAAACATTATTTGAAATAATAATAGAGTGCAATGTATTATTATGCAAAAGTGTTTGACAAGATGTGGAACTGCAAATTTTATTTCTTGCTGATTTTAATTCTGTAGTATTCTCTTAAATTTATCTTCTTTTCTATTTCAAATTAGGCAAACCGTTAGTTTTTTGCATCCATAACCAACTTCCAAAATGCCCCAAAAGTAATTTTCTCAAGCTCAGCATGGCATTCATGGCCATCGATTTCTTCATCCAATCTACCTTTTTCAGTTTTATCTTTCAGTACACAGCCCATCTGTCATACCACAGCCACGGCAAGATTTTACCTCTTGTCATTGTTGTCTCTTGATTCTTCACATTTTTCAAGACTTAGAGTATCTGTCACCTTCCCCATATATTTTGCTTCTGGGTATTTTCTTAGGATTCATCTCTTCTTTCTGTAAGACATTCAACACTTTATTTTTCTCCTGCACTGTATTTTTTCTCCTGCCAAAGATGTAAGGTCTCTATAATGATGGCCTACATTCAAATCAATCTTAATACGACTATTTATAAATTTTGGATAGAGGAATGTATTCCGTTTATACCTCTTATAGAATCTAGGACGAATATCATTCCCTAACTTTTTTTTGTTAAATTCCACGTGAACAATTTAATTATCTAGAGCCTAACCGTTTGTTATCTAAAAGACAATAACATTCACTAAAAACGTTTCTAGCTGTTAAAATATGGCTTAGTACCAGGCAGTCGTTCAGGAAGACCTACAGGAAAAAGATTGTGGCTTCACTTTTGATACATTCTGCATCTGTGCTTTTTGTCTCTCTCTCGATTTCTTCCAATAACACAGTCAGTTAATCCTGAACAACTTCTTACAAGCAAATCTTTGAAATGGCTCCTTAGTTTTAGTCAAAAGTATAATCATGGATTCAAGTTAATTCTAAAACAAAATTACTATATATGTAAGTTACAACTCAATTAAGCGGGGAAAATCTGCACAAACATGCAAAAATATATTGAGTATCATATTGTGTGTATAAAGAAATCTCGTGTTCATAATTCAGAACAATATGAAGGTATGTGATAGAACCCTCCTGGGTTGCCATGTATCATACACCAGACATTCCAGAGGATCCAACATGTATCCTTTGAAAACAGAAGGACCAAACTGAGCCTCTCCAGAAATGTTTCTGAATAGACAGGAGCAATTCAAGGGGGCTTAAATATGAGTGAGAACAGAACACTGTGTTGAAAACCACAACCAAGCACATAGTCTGTTTCCGGTAAAGTGAATATATTCTATATCCATTCTATTTCCAACATTGTGGTGACTAGATAACAATAATATTAGAAAAGTTAAAAGCAATTCTAGAAGATCTGCTGCAAATCCATCTTTACAATTAAGAATGACTTTAAGGTCATGATGGTAATTAATATGAAACCAGTTCTTCTGACTCTGAGATCAGTGCATATTTTATTTTCCACAAATACTAAATTTTATTAAATTTCCCACAAGGGTGGTATATGCTTGGCAAACATAAATATTGGTCGAATTAAATTTCATTTTATTGTGTGTATTTGTTTATCTCATCCAATCACTTATTCACTGAAAAGTGTTTTTATGAGTAATTTTTGAGCTTCTAATATATGTATCTGTGTAAACCTGTATCTATCACCTTCTTGCCTTCACTGAAGAAAAGTGAGAAATAAATATCATTTAAAACAATTAATGCCACAGAGAAACAGGGGATGGAAAAGTGTTAATGGCCAGTCATTGACAAATTCATTTACTGAGATACAGATCAGAAAACTGTGAATGCAACTGTAAGATGAAGAGAAATTGAGTTGTTCTGTAATGGAAATAGATGGCTCCTGGATGTAGACAATTGATAAGCTGAAACATAAAAGAAAGGAAAACACATAATAATGGACAGCCTTACAACTCGTAGCTGGCATACAGAGTGTTGTTCTAAGACAATATGTCAATTTAATCACAGATTGTGATATCTTTCAACATCACTAGGGTCTTAAAGTGAAATTTGGGAAGTTCTGAATATTTTCCCACAGGAAAAGCCACCTGTCTGAGTTCATGATCATTTTCCCTTTGTAAGAGCACAAATTATTTTATGCGACATGAGCAGATGTTCATGCATCAAGGAAAAAATCTGTTCCACTAGCAGAAAGCTTTTAGAATTCTCATAAAACAGTCTCCAAGAATAACCAAATCTGGTTGTTATTTCACAGGCTCAATTCTTTATAACTGTAAGAGTCCTGTGGAAATTCCTGCACACAACCACATATGGAGGAATCATATTATTGAGTTGAATGGTATCCCAGGGAAAGATGGTATGAAAGTCCTTTACCCCCAACACCTGTAATTGTGAATATGATAGTTTTTTGGCAATAAAATCTTTACAGATAAATTATGTTAGGATGCCCAAATTGGATCTTTCTGGGGTTAGGATTAAGTCTAAATGAAATTGCCTGTCCCTTTAAAGAGAGAGAAGTGTGAGAGTTGAGACATTGAGACACGCATGTGTAAAAACTGTGAGAAGATGTAGACAGAGAGTAGAAGTATGGAACTATATTCCAAGATTTGCAAGGGGTTGCTGACAGTCACCAGAAGCCAGGAGAAAGTTAAGGAACAGATTGTTCCTTAGAAGCTCCAGCGGGAACTGACCCTGGTGATACCTTGACAGCAGACTTTCAGCCCTTATATTTCTGAAAGAATAAATTCCTTTTTTTAGCCCAGATCATGGTAAATTGTGTTAGAAGTTCTAAAGCAGAGACTAGTATATAAAATCTCATAGTGATATATAACTAATGGTGATATGGGGGAAAAACTGAAAGCATTAATCTCTTTAAAATATTTATGCACACTAAATTCAGAATAAGACTTTAATCTACTTGTGAAAGGTTTTGGTTTTATTAGAACACATCAGGAGTGCATCCTGGCAATCTTTCTAATTGCCACAATTCATATCATGACGTAAAACAATGTCTTACCTGCGCAAAAATCTACAGATTATAAGTTAATATGTTTGGGGTTTACTGATTTTTTTGTTGGTGCTTTTGTTTCACTTTTAAGAGAAAAGGTAACTGAAGCTATTACTTAACCACACACACAGACTCCTAGAAAGCTCTGTCTTGAACGTGTTCCCTCTAAAATTAAGTTGAAAGGCAGTTCCCAAAACAACATTGTTAAGAACTGGGGCATTTAGGACGTGATTAGGCTATCAGTGTTCCACCAGCTTGAGTGGAATTAGAGCCCTAATGAAAGGGCTTGAGGGATGGAATCCAATCTTTTCTTGGCCTTTATCCTTTCTATCATGTGAGCGTATGGGTTTCAGTCAACCATCTTAGAGGCAGAGATCAGACTTTTATCTGACCCTGATTTTTGCCAGTACCTTGATCTTAGATATACCAGCCTCTAGAACTGTGAAAAATAATTTTGTATTATTTATAAATTACCAATCTGTCATATTTTGTTATAGCATTACAAATGGTACTAAGATATGATAAGCAGACAAGAAAGGCTGTAACTATTAGGTGTAGAAATGATCTGATATTTTGGAAAAGATCAAAAGATCATTGACAACTTCCACTTGCTTTCATAACTATTTCAGAAAAATGAATAACCTTGCCACAGTTTCAGTCACTAGAACAAAATACCCAACATTTACAACTTGAAGGAGGAGATGTTTATTTTTGGCTCACAGTTTCAGTAGATTCAATCTGTGGTTATTTGAGTCCAAGGCATACATGGAATGGTGCAAGTTTGGTGGAGCAAAGCTGAAGAGCCATGGTGGCCTGAAGCAGGGATAGAAGGGAGGCAGCAGGGACGACAATATACCCTTCCAGATCATGTGCCCAGTGACCACATGTCTTCTGACTAGGCCCTACCTCTAACAGCACATTCAACACCCCTGTGATCCAATTATTTTTCTAAAGCCCCACCTCGGAACTCGACGCTTTTAGAGGATATTTTAGATCTAATTCATAAAATTCTATTTTCCCTCCTAAAAGGCTTAATGTTTCACTTATGCACATCTCGCTATGTAATAATGGACTTGGCACTTAGTAATTAGTTCTATGCATAGTAGTAACTGGCTCTGTATAAGAAACCATAGATTATTTTCCTGGGAGTAATAGTATTTGTCCTCTAAATAATATTAAAGGGGAAGTAGATAAAAGGCTATTGAGTTCAAACTCTTTCTTATAAATACTGGGGCTGTAAATAAGAAACTAATACTACCTAATGACTTGCTTCTTGGGTACAGTGAGTGGTTCTACTGAGTGGGAAATGGCATCTACAGATTCCCAAGTTCTTGCCAATTCCTTCCACATATTTTATTATTGAATTCTGATGTATCCTAATGAACATTTTCAGAGATGACATACTCAGGTATCCAAAAATATATTTGTTTTAATTTTTATCAAATTGGCCTTGGCTTTAACCACTCGTTCCACATGAGAGCTCAGATATAGTCATAATAAACTCAGCAAATGTTCTTCACAATATATAAAAGGTTTCAGCTAAAAAGAGAATAAAAGTTTTAAATCTCTGCCAAGATTGTATTTTGTTGATCTTAGAATATTAGTTTAAGTAATTTGGCCACTTAATCCTCTCTTGGCTTCTCTCATTTAAACTCCTAAAGTAGAATTCAGTTGTTGATTGCTTTTGTTGTCTCCTCCTTTCATTCTTCCCTTCCTCCCTTCTTTTCTTCCTTCTTCTTCCTTCCGCAAATATTTATAATGCACCTTCTATGTTCAAGTGATTTTTCCAGAATTCTGTATAACAATGAGGAAACAAACAGTACACACATAATTATAGGTATTAATTAACCATGTTTATGGTAATTGCTATAAAAGAATGTACAGTTCTATAAAATACATAAAAGAGACTGAATTGAATTAGTCTGAAACAGGAGGGACTTTGTTGTAGAAAGTGATATTAAGGGGTGGGGGATGTACCTCCATGGTAGAGCACTTGCCTATTATGTTCAGGCTCCTGGGTTAAATTCCCAGCATAATAAAAGAAAATGAAATTAAGGAGAAATCTGGAATATGTTCGTGAGGCAGGAGAAAGGAGTGAGAGATAGTGTTTAACGCTAAGAGAACAGTCTGCATACATATACTATCGACCCTTTCTTGGCTGGAGATGAAGGTGGGTAGGTGAGGATCAGAATTCTCATAATTGTAGTGAAACTTGTTCCAGAAAGAGGTCAAGGGAAAATGTGCATTAGCAGACACTTACTAAAATGCCAATTACTGAGACCTACTCATAACCACATAATTGAGACTATCTGGAAGTCAAATCTGGGTACCTCTTTCCTAGCAAGTACCCTAGTGGTTCATGTGGACTCTATAAGTAGTTGGAGATTCTCTGAACTAGACTAATTTGCTTTCTAGACATCTCATTATATTTAAGCAATGGCCTCACAATGTCAAACTTTATGATCAGATTTAATCCTGGAAATATTTAATCTTTTTTATTCTTTCATTCTCTTTTTCCTCAAAAGCAATCATAACGTATTATATGTATGGAATATTGTAAGAATTTTTCTGTTAATTGATGCTGGATTTTCTGCTCATAAACTATCAAAATACTAGATAGGATCACGTATCACTTTTGTGGTCTACATCAGACATGGTGGCCCAGAAAGGTTAATTGCCTTTCTGAGAATAACAGTTTGCTGAAAGTAGTGCAAAGGTCTCCTGACTCCTGTCTGCACTTTTGCCCCCGAGGTCCCCTGCACCCCTTTATCTCATCTGGGGGTCATTAGTATTTGTTATCCTCCCCAAATGGCACTTTTCACAAGAACAAGATCTACACTCAAAGAAAAAAGAAAACAATAGGAAATGCTAAATGCTGAACTTTTCACAGGTGATGTTTTCAGAAATTGATGTCAAGAATAAAATAGCTGTTGGCAGTTACAGCTGTTTGGATGTCATTTTACAAAACAATTGCCTGTGAGGTCTTCATGGATTAAAGGTTTCACATAAATTGGGAAAAGCTGACTGACTGCTCTCTCTTCTGACCTCCTCTAACCAGCATTTATTATATAGCTACATAGCACAGTTGGTCTCCAGATCTGCCAAACTCTCTCATGCCTAGAGAAATTAAAATTCTTGATAAAGAAAAGCTTCAAACAGAGGAGTCATAAAAATTATGGGGCCGTTCTTATTTATTAACAGATATTGCGATTACAGCATTTCCTTGAACATGGGTGATTTTAATTAGTTTTGGAAGAGGACTAACCTCGACCCTAGAGATTAGGCAGATATACCAGATTCACTGTATGGCAGATAAAACATTGTGAAATTTTGCCTGGAGATGCGGTACAGAATCTCTGAAGCAGCAACTAGATTGTAGAATGAAGTCATCCATGTGCTTGCTCAGTGAAGGGGCATAATAGCATTATTACACTGAAGCAGAGAACCCTCCAGGGCAGGACAGACCGCTGGGATCCTGGCCGCTGGGATCCTCATGTACTATAGTTTGTATCTTAAACAGCCCCTGAAGGCCCACACACGGAATGTTTGTGCTTAGGATGGCTCCACTGGACAATGGTGGAGCCTCTAAGAGGAGAGGACTAGTGGGAGGCATTTGGTTCATTAGGGGTGTCTTAGTTGTGTTTTCACTGCTGGGACAAAATATCTGATGCCAACAATTTAAAAGGTGACAGGTTTATTTTGGCTCTCTGCTTCAGTAGCTTTAATCCATGTTGGCAATCTCACACAGAGAAAGCAAAGAGCATGGCGGAAGGACCTGCCACAGAAGAAAGCAGCTCACACTATGCCAGCTGAGAAGCAAAACTGGAAGGGGGGAGGTGGGAACGAGATACACTCTCCTAGACCACTCCCACTTGATCTCCCCACACATAGCTGCTGAACTCATGAATGGATGAATCAACTGATAAGTAAAACATCCTATGATCCAGTCACCTTCCAAACACTTCTGGCTTTTGGGAGAAAGTGTAGATCAGAACAATAATAGTGAGTAAGTCCTTAAAGAGGCCCTTTTACTAGATCAGCGACCCCAGCCCTCTCCCCTTTATGTCTTCCTTGCTTCCCTTTCATAAGCAGAAGGTTTTTTCCACCATGCTTTTCTGCACTGTGTGTTGTCTGCCACAGGCATACAGCAATGCAGCCAGTTTTTTTTTTTTGTTGTTGTTGTTGTTGTTTTTTTTTTGGTACCAGGAATTGAACTCAGGGTCTCATGCTTGCGAGGCAAACACTCTAAGCACTGAGCTAAATCCCCAGCCCATCAGCAGCCAGTTGATCATGGACTAAAATCTCAAATTGTGAGCCTAAAAAAACTTTTAGCAAGTTGATTTCCCAGGTGTTGGTTATAGTAACAGAATGGTGATTAACACACCATCTCCTGGAACTCATGCTATCGTAAACTTCCTTCCTGGTGAGTAAGTGGTAGACCTTTGAACTGCTTCAAAGCAATAGACTACAGCAAAGGTAAATTGATGTACATGATTATATGAATCTGATTTTATTACAGAAAATCTTGCAAGATTTCTGATTCCTTGTTGTCAGTAATGAAGCAAGCTTTCAGATTATGGGTTGCAGTATGGAGAAGCCACATGGCTAGGAATTAAGGATTATCTGGAGACTAAGGTCAGCAAGAAACTGGGGTTCTGTATACAACGGTGTGCACAAAAATTAATCCTTCCAGCACCCACAGGAGTGAAGGGACAGATCATTCTCAGTGAGAGACTTGGATGATACCACAGCCACAGTCAACAGTTCGGTTGCAGCTTTATGAGACTATAAGTAAATCATCACCTGGGGACAAAGGAAAATCATTCCTGGATTCTTAGGCAGGTAAAACTGCAGTAATAAATGTGTGCTGTTACAAACTTAAATTTGTGCTAAATTTGCCATGCATGCCAAGGAGTCCATTCTTAATGAAATACCTATATACTTCCAAGCTATATATCCAACCATGAAGGGATGATATCAAGATATATGAGGGTTGACCTCCTCTTTTCAAATATGAAAGTTTTAATAATTATTAAAGCAGTAATAAAACAAATGAATTGCCATCAGCTATTTGTTTTAAATTTTGCCTTATGTATCAGTTCCCTCTAGCAAAAATTTGCAGCATCTGGCCACTGCTTATCTCACAGTACAATTACTAGATGTTTTTTAGTTTTCGGCACCCCAGCCCAAGTGCTTCTGTCTCCATTAATCTATTCTTGAGTTTATAATGATGAATTAGTCTGTGAATTAGCTACGGTTTCTCACTACTCAGTCCTGCATCTATTCCTCTTCATTGTTTTAATTTTCTTTAATCCCTTGGTCATCTTATTCTCTTACTCTTTCATCAGGACTCCATATAAATGTCATCTACTGTCATGAGATTTCCATAACACCCTAAGTTGCTTTATTGTACTTCAGTGAAACACTTAACCTTAATGCAGTATGCTTGTCTTTTTAATGATATTTTATCTTCATTATCCTGACTCCTTCGCAAGAGCACTAGTTCAATACAGAAAGCAATGTCTTGGTCACTGATTTATTTCTTCTGATTTAGCACCTAGCTTTGTGCAGAAGTCCATGCCCAAAATAATTTTATTTTTAATAAATAAGTGGGTTTAGTAGTAAAAATAGTAGGAACACTGGAGTTATGTAAATATATATTGAAATTTGGGTTCACTGTGTGACTATGGGTAAATTACTAAATGTGTATTGACTTTGATTTTTTCATCTGGAAAAATGAAGATGGGCAACTATGTGGTAATCAGCATTCTATCACTATAACAAAATACCTGAGAAGAGCAACTTAAAAGAGGAAAAGCTTATGTTGGCTTGTGGTTTCAGAGGTTTCTATCCATGGATGTCTGGTCATTGCTTTAGGCCTGAGGTGAGGCAAAATGTGGTGGATGAGTATGGCAAAAGAAAGATGTTCACTGTGTGGTCATTGAGAAGCAGAGGGAAACAGGAAAGGGTTTGTGGCAAGATATATCCTTCAAAAGCATGCACCAGGAACCTTCTTCCTCCATCTAGGCCTTACCTCCAAATGCTCCATTCATCTACAAACTCATCCATGGATTGCTCATAATTCCATCGCATCTATAGACCCTATATTTACGATGTTGTTCCTGAGGGTCAAGCCTTCAACACACGAACATTTGAGGCCAACCCAGATCTAAATCATAAGAAGCTGGTATTTCTTATGTGAGTCACTCAAATATTTACTCATTTTTCTTTTTCAATAAATGAATTGCTAGTTATACTTTGTAAGTATGTCAGCCATGGCTCTAGGGTTTGGAATACAGGATTGTCAAAAAAGTAAAAATTCTCACCTCTAGAAAAGTAAAACTTTTAATAAATAAAATATATAGCATGGTAGGTAATGATAAATGCTATTGAGAAAAATTAATTGCAGAAGAGGTATAGGCATAAGTAATGGAGGGAAGTTGTAATTTTAGATAGGGTGGCCAGGAAACCTTCACTAAGAAATAAAAGTTGCATAAGAACAAGAAGAAAATGTTAAGGCAAGATATGCTAATAAGTAACCGAGGATTCCTGACAGAGAAGAGTGATATTGTAATCATTAACTTACTGACATAATCTGCTGCATGCTAGTTGGCACACAGTAGTTCTCAGGGCATGTTTATAAATGCCTCACACCCACCCATTATTTTCCCTATTGACATTTCTTCTTTCTAAACTACATGTTTATGATTCACTGTTTGTCACTGAAAAATATTTCTTTGTTATAAACTATTATCAGAGTCAGTCTATCCTGTGTACAATAAAAAAGTAATCTAGTGTGATTTCTTTAAGTGAAACGTTATAAATTAAATCCCAAAGTGGCAGGTAGACACTAATTCTTTCTAAGTTTGCAAAAAGAATGATAGATCATCAATATCCAATGTAGAATTCCACAAGAAAATCTTAAAACTGCTGAAACATTTTCTTGTAATAGTCCATGATGACTACCCATGGAGACAGTGTAGTTCAGTTCACAACAATACTTTTTAAAAAATCTTTTATCATTAGATTCTGAGTTCTAGTACTATTGGATTTATGGAGGATTCATCTTGAGGTATTTTGGGGGTTCCAGCATCCTAGAAGGGAAGAGATTGTGTTTATTGAAACATTGCAGAACCCTTTTTATTGTTCTAGTACACAGGGATCTCTGTTCTGCTGAATTTATTGTTTCTGTGCCACTCGTGGGACACAATGGGGCTGGAATCCCAGTGGCTAGGATTTAGTCTTCCTAAGTTGACGATACTGCCTTCAGAACTAAAACTGAGTTCTCTGTTGAGGTCACATTCCTGGAGCAATATACATTTTTCTACCCTTGTTCTCCTATGTGTCTGCGTGTATCCTTAAACATTTAGTATATGGAAGCATATACTTCAAAATGAGTTTTGGGGGTTGGGGATTTAGTTCAAGTGGTAGAGCACTTGCCTAGCAAGCACAAGTCCCGGAGTTCAATCCTCGGCACCAAATAAATAAATAAATAAATAAATAAATAAATAGAGTTTGGGATTTTAGAAACAAGAGCCAGGAAGGGATACGACTAGTAAATAATGTTAATTTTCCTTCCTTCCAGTAATATATGTTTATTGAAGGAACTCAATAAGTTAGTAGTTACTCACTAGAAAAGACAAAGAGACATGTTGAAATACAAGGAGAAATATATAAATTACTATGGTAAACTTTATGCATCCAAATCTGGATAGTAATACCTCTCAGAATATCTATACTTAGAAAACAACAATATAATTGAAATTCATATGTGACATCAGTTGTAAATGGCATTAATTCTCTCTCCTTTAACCTGTACGATTTTCTTTTACACATTAATGACTACATTCTTTATAACTACTCTTAGAAAATCTCAGAGGGCTTTCCATACAGTTTAGATATGTGATTAAATATTGAACTACAAATAAAAAGCAAAACTTAGGTTTTTCCATTTTCGGTTTCTATACCTTTGCAACAATAAGGTATAATTTGAGAAAATACGAAAATAATTGTAATTCATTAATCTTCTTTTATGGTTATTAGTATTCCTGGTTTCTTTCAGTGAGTCTATCAGAATATGACTCTGAGGCAGTTACCCTAAATCAAATGATAATAAATGACTCTCTGAGGTTTTACCTGGTAAATGCTTTTCAAGTTGTTTGCAGTGATATTTACCTACATCCCCTGATAGAACTTCACACCAAATAACAGAAGCATTTTCTAAGTGTAGATGGTCTAATGGGTTTAAAATCACCATATGTCCAATAGATTTAGAAGAAGAGAAAAAAGAAGGTGTAAAGGTTTAGCTCGATCATGTCAACTTGATTGGCTTATGAGCCATGAAAGGGATTGGAGGAACAGATTTCTGGGTGTGACTGACTGGGTCATGGAAGTGTTACATTGGGTGATGTAGCTAGTCACTTGCTCCTGTTTCTCTTGTACTTTTCGCCTGGTCTGCTTATCTGCTGCACTAGACCCTTCCACCATGATGTTTCTGCCTCAAAGCCAACTAAACATGGACTGAATCTCCTTAAAACATGAGCACAATTAAACCTCTCCTTCTTTGACATATTCAGCAGTGGGAAAGCTGACTAATACGAAGGTCTATTATGAAATATAGTATTATTTTTTAATATTTTAGTAGTTTCAACCTCTTTTTTCCTTTCATGCCAAATGTCTCAGGTGGACCAACTCTTACCCACAATTCTTTTGCATTACTTTGTTTAGAAAAAACTTCCATAATTCACAATTTTTCTCCGTTCTGTGAACCTTATATTAGCATATTCTAAATTAGAATTTATATTGAATAGTTAAACCCTATGTGGTATTTTTATTTAAAAATTTACTGTAATCAAGTTCTAGTTTCTCTCTAGCCTGTGATTATTAATTCCATGATGGAAATAATATGCATACTTTTTCTTGGAGTTCCTGAATATTTTCAATATGGCGCTCAGCACATGGTTGTGGTGAAGAGATTTTTTTTTAAATACTTGAGTGATGTATGATGGATTTTCTTTTAGCTGAAACAAAATACCAGACACCACTTAATAACACTTAAAATACCATTTAAAGGAGTACAGTTTTATTTTGGCTTGCGATTTCACAAGTTTGGTTCATGATAAGATAGCTGCAAGGTAGAAATCTTGGGGTGGAAGGGCATGATGGAGGAAAGCTGCTTAATCTTTCACAGCCAAGAAGCAGAGAAATAAAGGACTAGATAAGTGGCTGAAATGAGTGCAGAGATTAAGGGACTCCTAGAGCAACAGTACAGGGCTCCTGGGATGCGTGGTTAAAAATTAGAGTTGGTCTACAGGGCAATAGCCAAGCAGAATTAGAAGCAAAGTTACACTGAGAGATGTTTGGTCTGGTCATTGTTTTCCTTATGCCCCAATTAACTTACTTAGCAGTCCACCCTGTTCTTTCTCTTTTCTCTGACCAAAACTCCTACACAAATGTTTTTCCTCTGCAACTTTGTTCTCATGCCACTGGGTGACAAATAAAAGGCCAAATGTTTCTCAGATCAGTGCTGTTTTCCTGAGATTTTCTCAAACTGTTGAGTCTAGGTGAAGCAGTCACTCTGGACCACTTGTGGAGTTAAAATTGAACTTCTGCTTTGAGTAAGTTTTCATTTTCTGTTCCACTAGGGTCATACACTTCAACAGTGCTGGGTGCATGACTGTAGTGAAGAGACAGTTTTTTTAAAAATACCTGGGTACTGTAGATTCACTTCATCAATGAAGCAAAATACCAGACACCCACGACTTAAATGAGGACAGTTTTATTTGGGGTTATGGTTTCAAAAGTTCAGTTCATGATCTGGTAGCTGCAAGGCCTAAATCTCATGATGGAAAGGCATGACAGAAGAAAGCTGTCAACCCTTGGTAGCCAAGAAGCTGAAAGTGAGGGAGAGGGAGGGGAGGGGAGGGGAGGGGAGGAGGAGGGAAGGGAAAGGGGAGGGGAGGGGAGGACTTGGCAAAATATCAAGAGTGGTTCTTCACATACAAAACGTGACTTATTCAGGCACATCCTAGGTTTATGCAGTATATATGTGTATAAAAAACAGTAAGATAAGAAATAGCAGTAGAAATTTTGATAAGAATACATACTGAATTGTTGTCTCTCTCAATATTCTTCACTTAATTATCCAGTATTTCTGCTAACTTCTGAGCACATACTGATATTTAATAAATTGGCTTATTCCAGTAACCTGGATTACCCAAAAATATGAATCTTAGTCTTTGCTTCAAATATCAGCTACAAGTTCTCCAAGTATTTTAAATGTATGATATATTTTACTGTACTCACATTCCTCATATAATTGTTTGCCTCTCAGTTTGGTACTGTCTGTTGACCCCAGTGGCCACATCAGTACCCAGAGTGTGCCAACTTGTAACGCAGCGTGGAAGTTCATTGCAATAGTGGTAACTAGCAGGTAAGCCAGCTGATAAATCTGTTTGTAATAACTTTCTAGAAGAAGAGTTATTTAAATCAGCTAATTTTATGACATCCCTAAGATGTTTGCAAAAGGAAATGAGCTCTCTAGAGGAATAATGCTAGACTCATTTTTCTAACTTCTATATTTTGCATTTTTCTTTCTAAGTATTTCTGACAATTCAGAAGTAGTTTTGTCCATTTCCTCCCACTCTGTAACCATTTTTTATCATATTAAAATGCACTGACTCTTACATTTTAAGAGTTGGTGGAAAAAATGAGCAGAAACAGAAAATCAGGTCAACTTCTCTTCCTTCTGCTATAACAACTATAAACTTTTGCTTTTTATGGTTTATATCTAGAGGTATCCCCAAAGCCTCACGTGTTCATATATTGGGCTTTTGGATGGTGTTTGGATTATGGAGGTACGATATTCATGAGTGGATTAGTCCCTGATACATTTATAGCTAAATGTGATGTTGGAAGGTGAAGCCTGGTGGAAGGAGGTGGGTCACTAGGGGCACGGCCTGGAAAGTGTATCTCGCCCTTCTCCCTTGATCTCTCTGCTTCCTGCTGCCATGGCTTGAAGGCGCTTTTTCTCTGCCATGCCCTTCTACTATGCTGGCCTGCCTTGGAGCCAGCAGACTGTGAACTGAAATCTCGATAAGTGTAAATGGAAATGAACCTTCTCGCCTTTAAAGTGTGCATATCAGGTGTTGTGTCTGAATGATCAGAAAGTAACCAAGACAAATTTTGGTGTCAGAGAAGTGAGATCTTGTTCTGATGCTACCTGACCATGTATGGAACTGGCTTGTGGGAGGAGACTGGAAAGGTTCAAAGATGCTGGCTGTAGAAGCAGACCTAGAATGCTTTAAGCCAAGCTTTCTAGGAGATACTGCTCAGATTTTAGACGAGATCGGGCGCGTTCAGGGTGGTATGGCCGTAGACTACTGCTCAGATTTTAGATCACCATGCTGATCAAAAAGCAGATGGAAAAGACCGGGCTCAGGAGGTTTCATTTGGGATCAAGAATTCCACTGGCAGGTGGATTCCAAGCCATGTGTGTCATGCTCTGGTGGAAAATTTGTCTATATTGTGCTCCTGTACTGAGACTTTGAAGAAGACTGAGGCAGTGAACTAATTAATCTAGTGGAGGAAATTTCAAAGCAGCCAAATATTTAGGGTGTGATATGGGTACTGGGGGGAGCATTTAGCCAGCTCTAACTTGAAATTAAGAGCAAATAGCCCAGCTGAAGATTTAAAATTTTCAAGTTTTGCCAGAAAGAAAACTCAGATAAGGTTGGCACCTGCAAAGATGCAGCAGAGGAGAGTTTGGTTGCTAAAAAGATTAACATTGAAAAGAAATAGTGTTAGTGGAGTTAGTTTCAAGTGCTATATTAAATAGTAGTGGTCCTTATGTATATACTGGAAGAATCTTTTCATAATAAACTAGAGACTGTAAATAGTAGTGGTCCTAATGTTAGTGTTTTTCAGGATTTTAGGAGAAAAGCTTTCAATTTTTCCCTTTGAATACCATGTTGACAGGAGTTTTGCCATATATGGATTTCATCAGGTTGAGATAAGGCTATTTTTAACTTACTTTCTTCAGGGTTTTGATTATGAATAGCTGTGGGATTTTGTGAGAGGCAGTTTCTGCCTCTATTGAGATGTTCATGTGAATTTTGTCCTTTCTTCTGTCCGTATAATGTATTACATTTATTGATTTGCATATGCTGTATCATCTTTGCATCATTACAAGGAAGCCTACTTGCTAATGATGCATAATATTTTTAACTCTTTGTTCC
The DNA here is from genome assembly GCA_004026905.1 of Hystrix cristata. Taxonomy (NCBI): domain Eukaryota; kingdom Metazoa; phylum Chordata; class Mammalia; order Rodentia; family Hystricidae; genus Hystrix; species Hystrix cristata. The sequence continues at coordinate 15,303 of PVJO010006491.1, forward strand.
CTTCTGTTTATTAGTATCTTATTGGGTTTTTATCATCTCAAGAGATTTTTCCCCTTACAGAATGTCAAATGGACTCATATTAAGGGCTTGTTTTAAGATTGATTTCTTTCATTTAGTAATACTATGCACTTGAGTTTTTTCCATGTGTCTTGATGGTTTGATAGCAAATTTCTTTTTACCACTGAATAACACCCCCTAGTTTGAATGTACCATAGTATTCTTTTTCATTTACCTACTGAAGGACATCATGGTTGCTTTCAGGTTTTCAAAATTGTAAATAAAACTGTTATAAATATCTGTCTGAGGTTTTGTAATGGACTTGTTCATTTTCTTATTGTTGAGTTATGTTATATCTTGTCTGAGTGCGTTATCTGACATATTTTTGTCAATGTTTTCTTCTTTTGGTTGTTTGTCTTCATCTTTTGACACTGTTTTCTATAGAGCAAAATGTTTTAATTTGATTTAAGTTCAGGTTATCCATTGTTTCTTTTCTGAGTTGTGCCTTTTTTGATATATCTGAAAAGGTACTGCTGAACTTATGGACAATTAGGTCTTCTAAATTATCTTCCAGATGTTTGACGATTTTGTGTTTACATTTAAGTCTCTGATTCATTGGTAGGTAATTTTTATGGAATGTTTAAGAACTGTGTCTGGATTATTATTTTTCTGCTTGTGTTTGTTCAGCTCTTTTCAACACTATTTTTGAAAGACTTACCTTTTCTCAAAATATTGTCTTTGTTCTTTTGTCGTAGAAATGTTGGCTGTCTTTTATGTCAGTCTATTCTGGAACTTGGTTTTATTTCCTGGAGCTATAGATCTATGTGTGCTGTCTTAATGTACAAATCACTTCATTTCACTCTTTGTTTCTTCTTCTAGGTTGTAATATTGGAAGATATAGGTATGGTTTTGAGACATTTATTTTTCTACTATAGACTTTTATTGCTGTGATTGTTCCTCTAATAAATTATCTTGTTATACTCAATACATTTTATGTATTTCCTTTTCAAGTTTTGAAATGTTTTATCATATTTTTTTCAATAATTACATTGATCTACAAGTATTTTGGAGTGTTAACATAGTTTCCAAACTTTTCATGATTTTTAAGGTATTTTTCTGATTTTTATTGATTGATTATAATGATGAAATCATCTTCTTCATTTTTGGTAATATCATTTATTCTGATGCCTGTTTTGTGTGCTATCAATACTGTTACTCAGTCTTTCAGTTTGCTTTGATTTGTTGTAGCACAGTCTCTCTCCCTGTTTCTCCCTCTTATCTTTCATGTCTCTTTACATTGATTAGAGTCTTTGAATTGAATATTTGGAAGAACAGCATAGTGCTGGGTTTTTTTCACCTAATTTGAAAATCACTCCTCTAATTGCATATCTTGACTATTTATATTTAGTATTATTACTACTAAGGTTGGACTAAAATGTATTTTATATTTCTTATTTTCTTTTATGCATAATTTTTACTTTCCTTGCCATTCTTCTCCTGCTTCCCTTACAGTTATTTTTTCATATTCCATTTTACCTAATTTGTGGGGTATAACTGTAATTCTGTGTTTTTATGTCACAATTGTTTTTGTGTTTATAATAATTATCTATAACTTTTTAAAGTTTCTCTTCAAGTGATGTTAGGCAAATTTCCTTGAAATAAAAGGTCCATAAAGCTTATAATTTATGTCCCTTTCCCTATCCTTTCTGCTACCACTGTCATACCTTTAAATTTTAAAGATATAAATTCCACACTACATTGTAGAATTTTTATTTAGTCAATTATCTTTTTTAGGAGTTTGAATTATAAGAGGTAGTTGCTCGCACATTAGCTCACTAAAGAAATATTTCTGTTGATCTTCATTCTTTTGTCAAAATCCAGGTTTCTCTCTGAAACCATTTTCTTTCTAACTGAAGCCTTTTGCTAAAATTTCTTCTTGTATGAATGTTGATAAATTTTTTCAACTTTTCTATATCTTACAAGGTCTAAATTGTTCCTTTTTTGCCCTCCCCATTTTTCTTCTGGTGAAATACATATAACATACAGTTTACTATCTAAGCATTTTAAATTGTATTAAGTACATGCATATTGTTTTGTAATCATCCCTACTCTTCATCTCTAGAACTCTTTAGTTCTTGAAAATTGTAAGTGCCATACTTAATACAAGTACGTCTTTACTGCCTGGTTGCCTAATTCATCCAGCTCTGGTAACCACTGTTCCATTTTCCGTCTCTATCATTTTAACCACTGTAAGCATTATATAATATGGAGAATCATGGAGTATTTGTCTTTTAGTTACTAGTTTATTTTACTTAACATAATATCCTGAACATTCATCCATGTGGCCTATGCCAGAATTCCCTTCCCTTAAAATTGAGTCATATTTCAGTTTATTTATATATTTCACTTTGCAAATTCACTTATCTGCTGGTGGACACATGGGTTGCTTTCATGTTTTAGCTATTATCAATAATGCCTCTATGACCATGAGTGTACGTTTACCTCTTTCAGTCTACGTTCTCAATTTCTTTTAATATATATACTCTGATGTAAATTTGCTAGATTATATGGTCATTCTAATTATAATTCTTTAAAGAATCTCAAAACTGTATTCTACAGAGAAACACAACATTTTAACCTTCTACCAACAGTGCTGAAGGGTTTCAATTTCTTCCATATTCTGGCCAACACCTATTTTTTTGTTTTGTTTTGTTTTTGTTTGTGTGTTTGTTCTGCACTAGACATTTTATTGTGTGTCAGGTAGTATCTTTTATTTTTGGTTTGCATCTCACTAATGATTAGTGATATTGATTTTTTTCATGCGCTTATAAGGCATTTCCTATCTTTATTTTGAAAAATATCTATTCAAGTTCTTTGCCTATTTTTGGATTTTTTATTGTTCAACTTTTGGAATTTCAATTGTTACCTTTCCAGTTCATAAAACTTTTCTTCTGAAATAATTTATTTGCTCTAACTAAACAAAACATCAATTTCCTTGAATAAACATGTTGATTATGTCTCATTACAAATGAGGCATCATCTAATTGATTTAAAACACTCCTCTCCTGAGTTCCTCCATACATTTTTATTCGCTATATATTCATGTTTCTGGCTTCCTCTCATTTTATTTGGTTCCCTATTTTTACCAGCTGAACTTTATATACTGTTATAAAATTTACTTTAAAGACATCATTTATCTTTTAGAAACTAATTTTTCGCTTTATTGTTTTCCAAGTGTAATTGTTTTATTTAAATAATATTTTCTTCAATTTTTGGTTAATTTGGATTCTGCCTCTATGTACTTCAATACTCATAGTGTTATTCCCCTGGGTTATATTACCAGTATAACCTTTTGGTTAAGAGCTGCATTCTCTCTGTCTTCATGTATTCCTTCTGTCCTGAATAACTGTAGGCCAGTGCTTGCTAAACAAGTTAAAATAGAACATCTTTCTTGTTTCATTATTTAAATTCCCCTTTAATGACATTTAAATAGACTTTTTACAGAATTTAAGCATTTGAAGTCATAAATCACTTGGAGGTTTTATAAATGATTAAATTGAGAGTTTTATTATTGTTTGTACTGTTCTCTATGGTAGTTATATCTTTCTATGGACACAAAGATACATAGAAAAGATAAATGCTAGTTCATGAGAAATGATTTTTTATGAGCTTCCTTCAGGCAAGATTATCAGACAGATGGGGCAAAGTTCATTCGCCAGTTTGAGACCACAGCAGACACAAGTATGTGTCCAGATCACAGAAATTCTTTTTCAAAAACAGAAGAGAAGGGAGAGTTGTGGTGTCTAGTTTTACAAATTCATGTGTTCTTCAGGACTTTCAGGTTAAATTGCTGGAAATGTGTTTACCACTTCTTATTTTTGAACTAAAAGCTAGTTATTAAAAATTTCACTGGCAGAAAATAAAAGAATGTGGGTAACTTCTAAAACTACAAGATTACTGTATGTGAGAAGTTATGGAGGGAGAGCTAGGTTGTCTTAGGGCAAGTAGCAAAGCTTATGATATTAATAAAAGCAAAAGATTCTCTGTAGGTGGTTGGAAATTTATCTATTCATTCTGATCCATTGGCAGGATGATTGGGGCACAGGGAGCAAGATGCTAAAATTACTCTGTTTTTATGAATATTCTGATCCATTCTGCTTAATATTTAACATTAACAATCCTAATAGTAAGTTTTCTCAATTCTCTGTTTTGTTATAGATCTTTCATTGACCCCCTAAAGAATTAGAAGCCTGGTAGTTTGAATAACAAACATTCCTGATGATCCTGCTAACAATTATTCTTTGAATTTCTGGGTATATGCAGATTATTTAGAGGTCTAGATGAAATGTGAAGTTAGTTTATTATATCACGCATGTGTCCTGAGGTACCAACAAGCTTGCAAGTAATGCCGATGAAGCTGGCAAATAGGCCACACCATCGGCAAAGTTTATGAGTTCCTGATTAGAAATGTGATTGTTTTATAATTTTATTTTATCCTGTAAGAAATCAAACTGTGGCTTTTGGGGCTGAGGTGGAGAGAAAGTGCCTCAACACCATAACTGAGTTTTTGAATCTGTGGATATCCAATCTACTTGGAGTTCTGATCCGGATCACTGAGTTTTTGTCCTATTTCTAGATTTCACACACATTGCCATTTCTGTGCTTCTGTCCTTCCTCCAACTACCTGCCTTCATTTCAGTGGAGTTTCTTAAAAGTCATCCAATAATCACTGGGATCAAAGCTGCTGGGATGCTTGTTAAAATGCATGTTCCATTTGCCCTTATGGAGCAGGTGACTATCTGCAGGTGATAGTCTGAAATCTGAAATATGCGTTTCAAAAGAAGCACCCTAAAATTTAGAAGCAATGGCATATTACTTTCCTTGTAAGCTGCTATCATTTTGAGTGTGTTTCTTTGCTTGTCATCCAAATTTAATTCAGTGTCTTGTTCTTATCTGAAAAATCCCACCCAAGGATGCTTACATGTCCCTATGTACCAAATCTGTCTTCCATTTTGGTCTGATGTGCTTTCAAATTGTAGCCTTTTCCACTATCTAACTTCTGTTGGCATCACTGTCTGCCTGTTTCTGTCATTCACAGTCTTATCTTTCACATTCCATGTTCACTCCTGTTTCCAGTGGTGCTAGAAGTAAACCCTAAAGAGTTACTATTGGTTTCACTGCTGATGCCAAATAAAAAGATTGAATACTCACTTAATAAGCATTTATGTATGCATAATCACAGGCCAGTTTCCCTATGGGATGAAAATGTATCAGGACAAGTTACCAATTATTAAAGTGTTTATAATATATCTAGATTTTATTTTACTTATTTATTAGTATATGCTGTGATAACAGTAAATGGGGATATATATCCTGGGGAATTGATATATCACAGCTTGATACATTTTATTTCCTCTTTTCTTCCCCACTCTTCTGTTTGTCCCCATGTCCAGATCCCCTTTCTTTCTCCATAAAATTTCCTTATCTATCTAGTTTCAAAAGCAATTTAGAAACATTTTATCAGGTCATCAAAGTGTGAAGAGATGCTACCCAAATTTAATAAATGTGTCCTTATTCCTATTTAATATTCTTTTGGGAGAACCAGTATTAATATCTTTTTGCTGCTATTATAACCAGTTACAACGAAATGAATAACTTAAAATCTTATAATTTGGTAGGAAAAATTCAAAACTTAGTGGGCTGAAGTGAAGCCATTTTTGGCCTGAGTTCTCTGAAAATTCTAGGGGAAAAAGCATTCCTTGTCTGATCCAGCAGCTAGGAATTACCTCCATTTCATAGCCCAGAACCACTTGTAGCAATGGTATCATAGTGACTACTGATTCCAGGATCACATTTCTTTCTCTGAATTTAACCTCCCTGCTTTCTTTTTATGAGGATCCTTGATTCCATTGAGCTTATCCTTATAATATACGATAATCTCCAAATCTCAGGATCCTGAATTTAATCAGATCTGCAAAGTAATTTTCTCTTATAAGGTAACATGGGTATAGGCTGTGGAGTTTAGAGTGTGGACATCTTGAAAGAGGTAGAACCGCGTTATTCAGTCACCACACCAACCTTCAAGGACACGCTTCCAAAGACCTAACTTCTCTTCCACAGTTTTCACTCTCTCAAAATTCCACCAGCTTCCCAGAGTTCCACAGGCCTCTGGGGGACATTTGCATATCATAGCAGTTTCTAAGTTTGTAAGATAAGACTCTTGAGTATCTGGTAGACTTCTTTCCCCCCTTATAAAATGTTCTTGCCGGAGAATGAAATGAACACAGAGGAGGACATTGGTAAAGATGGTGACATGGGGAGCGAAAATCCTGATGACATTCTTTGGAGGTCAGCAAAAAGGCCAATAACCCCACTCCCCATCATTTTCCCATCATATTTAAGCTGTTTTCAGTTGCTTACAAAGCATATATTATAAATACAGTTACTGTGGATTCTCCAACTCTAGATAAGGAGAAAAACAATTCAGTCAAGAAGGCAAAGGCTTGAAAACAAAAGTAGCAAAGATGGCTTTCAAGGTAACTAGTAACACTACAGCATGGCAAGGGGCTCTGAACTTTGAGTGCTGTGAGTATGACCTGAGTATTGTCTTTGTGCATTGACCTTTGTGTGCTGCAGGGCGAGGTGCGTGAGTTTAAGTAGCTGCACTGAGTTGCTCAATGAATGAGACATGCATGTGTTGTTAAACGTTGTCCATAAGAGGCTATGGCATGGAATTCAATGAAAAAATGCTAGAGGAGAACGAGACCCAACACAGAATGCATTACGGTGGCGATCACAGAGGAGTCCTCTAACTCTCATTCTTTAGGGAGAAAAGGCACCCAACGGAGGACAGATTGGGTCAATTTTATGACCAAATACTGTATATTGTAGAGTTTAGTTACTTAACCGGAGTTACCCATGTAGTTGATGACAAGCATAAAACTTTGTTTGTTTTTTTTTCGCCTCTGTCTGATTAGAACTTCTGAAGGTGAAATACTTTTAATGGTCAGTTATTTTTTCTTCTTGCTTTATGAAAGAAACTCTAACAAGCAGAGTCCCAGCTACACTGAGGCATCTATGACGGCCGTGCAGATCTGAGCTCAGAACAGCAGGTGTGTGGCACAGCAGTTGAGCATTCATATATTCACCAAGATTAGAAAACTTCAGAAAGAGTTACTCATGAAAATCTCCACTGACCTTTAATTAAAGCTGTAAGGAAAGAAACTTTTTTCCAAAGCTGCTGTGAATGGATGACAGATGCAAGATTTATTACATCAGGAATTTAATCAGAAAAACATATTTTCTTTCCTTGGGATGTAGTAAATTGTTTTGTTACATGGAAAGAAAATACAACACTTCTGTGCACAGTTGTTTATTTTCAAGTCTTTTGTTTTCCTGTATGATATAAAGTATTAGGTTCTTCTCCATTTTAATCGGGTATTTAAAAATACTGGCTTCAACTGGAATATATGGATGGCCTAATATTTTGTGTTCCAATTTTCAGTATACTGAAAAAAGTATGTTTTTCCAGCTTCATTTAGCAAGGACATAACAAAGTGATAATATAATTCAAGTTGTTAATGAAAGGCTTGTCCTCTGGCATTTTCTGAAGTATTTTGAAATACAAGAGAACATGAAAAGCAAACAAACATAAAACTCCCTTGAAAAAAGTATATTAGAAAATGTATAATATAAAAAATAGCATTAGTGATATGCATTCCCCTAAATGAATAAACACAATAAATTTACTAGTAATAAAGTTAGACTCCATATAACAATTCAGCCACTAGCCCTGCCATTTGAATTTAATACCATATATTGCTTTCAATAGTAAAGTTGATTATGTATTTAATAAGACTTTAAGATACTCTTCTACCAACTACTTCATGGCATTTCTGGTTGACTCCTTTAGAAAGCCTAATGAAAAATAAAGGAGCCAATATTTCAAAAGCCAATTTCATTTTTAAATGCCATGTAGAAATAGGACAAGGGAGAGAAAGCACAGGAAAAGGCAATTATAATAGTAAAGTGTGGCCCAAAGCAATGTGCAGGAAGATGCACTCCTGGTACTGATTTATGTCAACATGACCCTGTCCACAACACTGAAGCCGATTCACAAGATTATAAACAGGCAGTGCAGTAACCGAAGAATGGACGCGGTAGAACTCCAGACTCAACCATTTCCTATCTGATCACTGTCAAAAGGATAAAACTCACATCTTGGCCTCGTCTGTTCTTATTACAGTCTTTGTCATTGGAATGAGGCTCCTGAATGTTAATAACCATTGTGATCTGGGAAAGCTTGTAGTCTGCGGCACTACTGTAACCTTTTTAATATTCTGTATTTGATTGGCTCCCCAGTCTACCCTGATTTCTCACATGAAGCGGAGGTTGTAAAAGGTGATAACAGAGCCAGCCATCCAATCAAACTGCAGAACCTTGAAAAGGTCAAGCACATATGGAGTTGCCTCTCTGAGAATGTATCAGAGAAATGAAATAAAGGCCACATTTCTTATCGGAGATTTCATAATATCAGTCTTGCACTATCACAATTCAAATAACAGGAGTTACAAAACAAAAAAACTTGCTTGTTTCTGTGAGAAATGGGGCGATTGCTATGGAATGATTTTCTTGTTTGTTTTTTGCTAAATGTGTCTAACTATGTAGGATAATACATGCACTACTGAAATAATGCAAACAGTGTAGAAAAATATTTAAGTGAAATGTTTTAGGAATTTGATTAACATGGGTTATAATCCTATTTCTGTTATTTTCAGTTAAGTAAGCTAGGTGATTGAATATAGCATTTGTAAATCTCAAAATTCTAATAATCAAAACATAAGATTAATATGTTTTCCAAAGCACCGATTTAGAGATGAGATGAAATAACAGATTTATCACTGTATGTATAAAGTGAATGGTGGCAGACAGTAATAGCATCTATAGCAATAGTAGTAATAAGAAGTAATATCAGTGTACTAGTAGCATAAAAGGTAGTACATATAAGAGAAGAACCATTTATTTTCATTTGTGTATTTAAATAATAGAATTAAATTATGCTTTTTTTCTTTACGGAATAGCTTATACTAAGTAGGCATATTTAAAGCATACTTTGATAGGAAAAAATGTTCAAGAGATATATGAAAATGTTTTCTTGTGATCCTAAGAATTCAGGAACTTCTATACAATACAATGAAAAACAAAGGACTAAATTAAATTCTAGTGGAGAAAGGGAGCTAGATCTATGCTTCCTAATTCTAACTGTAGTAAGACTTAGAATGTTTCTTATATTCTCTTAACAATCATAAAATATGAGTAACCATATTGTAGGAAGTTAAATTAGAGTCTATTTTATATATAAATGGAATAATGGATTGGAAATCTTCACCAGAAATCATATACTCCACAAATTTTGTGTGCACAGAGTGTAATTTCATGTAGTATTGTAGTCTAGCCTCTTCCCTCCCACTTCTGAACTGTCTAGAAACTCAGCTTGTCAGAATTCATTTATTAAAAGAAATCATAGCAAATTATTTGGCTCCAAACACTTGGAGAGGTTATCAAGATTTGTATTAAGATTTTTGATCAAAAATAAAACCTTTTGATTGAAAAGGTAGCATGTGCATATTGACATAGATAATGAAAAGAAATTCCGTGCTTTGGAAACAATAAAAATAAGTCGTTTTGTAATTTGCTGAAATGTTACCTTCATTGGAGGAATTACTTTGCCATGTCATTGAAATAAATTAAGGAGTCTCTGTTTTTGATTCTTCTTTGTGACAAAGAGTCATTGCTTTATCACAGTGATATTTGTAGGGATAATTCCAGTAAATAGGGGGTGGATTTTTAGTGGTTAGATGTTTAGGTTCACTGTAGAGCTACATCAAAACCAATTTGTTTGTGATATTATGTCACATTGAAAAATGAATTAAATATTCTGGATTACTCAGAAGATATTATGATTTTTCTTATTATATACAATATTTAAAAGAAATATCTCTTTAAGTTTAGTGAGACAGTCTCACTTGAATTTATTCATAAGAGGAGAAACTTGAATGCAAAAAGAAACAAAGTGAATTACTCTGACATTCACCCATTAAATGCTATCTTTATGGCTTTTAGAATTTCAATAATGGGTTTCTTCCTCAAATAGAAAAATCTCAATTTAAAAGAATTCTCCTCTGGGTAACATTTACCTTTTTAAAGCAGAATGGAAAATACAATGACAAAATGATATAAATACGGTCTGCAAGAATATGGGATACCATCAAAGGCTTTTTAGAAAATCATTATTTAAAAGAAAGAAGCCAGTAACAGGCATGATCAAAGAAAGACTGGTGCCCAATTCTTTCTTTGTCCTTTGGTTTTTCTCCTGATTGTGCCCTCTTCACCTGCATCAGAGGACATGATCACAAGCTTTTGCTTACTCAAAGGCAGTGCTGCTTATTCATATGGCTTGTGAAAATGATAACATAAGTGTTCAACTGCTTTTTCCATTGCCAAAGCTGAGGGTCTTGGATACAAAGCTCAGAAAATGTTGCTCCTTGAAAACAAACCAGTTAGGCAGGTTTATTTCAATGAATAGGCTCTTAGTTGTTAGGACTGACCTGCATATTTAAAAATTAAATTGGAAGAGGCTAAGAATTATGAGGGGGAAAGAAAGTTAAGATGTGGGAAATGTAGGCCTTAAGGACAACGTCTCCCTCTTATCTCAGTCTCTGGTATTTTATAAGGCAATAATCTCTTTTTAGATCACTCACAAGAAGCTAGAGGTCATTCAAGACATTTTTCTAAATGGCGGTTTGTTTCATTTTTTTTTTTTTTTTGGTAAGATAATTGATGTGTGTAATTTTCATCATTGTGAAATAAATTTATCTTCGTAGTTTATTGAACATTTGTGTTTCATGTGTGAAATATCTGCTAAGTATTTTGCCCAGATTTTCCACCAGATTTTTGAGTTTTTTCTTATTGATTCATAAGATGTTGCTAATAGTTATTTGTCTTTCATTTTGCTTTTTGCAGATAGTACTACTCTTGATGGCTAGTGTTTTCGCTTTTTTAAAAGAATAACTATTTTCAACATGCTAAGTCTTTAGCTTAATATAGCTGAATTTTGTTGTTATTTTTTTTAATCTTATGTTTAATGTCTTTCTGGGGTTTTTTGTTGTTGTGCTTAAATATTTTTCTACCTACATATTTATGTTTAGTAAAAGTGAGAGATAGTCAAGACATTATTCAAAAGAGATGCTATTTGTCACTGATTTCATTTGGTGCATATTAAGAATTTTTAAAATATTAAGTATCAGATACAGATTAATGCACTCTGTATATATTAATATTGTATATGTCAACTGGAACAAATGCTTTGAAAAATATTTCAAGATTAGTTGTTAAAGGTAAACATTTGTTTGCTTTAAAAAGTAGAGGTTATCATCCTGCAATACACCTAGGAGAAACTCTTGACATGTTTCCCAGATGATATATACAAAGGATGGTCTCTAGCAGCAATGTTTTCAGTAATACAACTGAAAACCCCCACGTGCATTTTTAGAAGGACGGTCAAACATATGGAAATTTAAAATATGAAATAGAATGCTGAGATTGGAACATGGAACAATGTGGTTAAATTTTACAGAACAGTAAAGGTTTTGTGTAAAAATACAGCAAACTACTTACAGTATGATACCCTTGTATCAAGTCAGAAATGCAAAAGCAAGTGAAAGTAAAAGCTATATGTGTGATAAAAATCACATTATTGAAAAAATGGGATATTTAACGTAAAATTCAAATAATTGTGGTTGGATCTGGTCCTTTGACCCTAAGTGTGGTGTATTAGAGGATCACATAGGCAGATGTAATATTCAGATAACTTATTTCTTTACTAAATATCAGGAATCTTGTATGCAGTACAGTGATCAAAGTATACAGTGAATGCTTAAATTTAAAAATATATACATTAAAATTAAAATCAGATTGCCATTAATCCCCCTCAAAGTACTCTTTGCTTAGCACACTTACCCGATTATCCTTGCCACTTTCTGAAGTAGTTCTGGAGGATTTGTTCAATATATATCTTTATGAGTGATCAAAAATATGTTGGATGGCACTACAAATATTCTCCAACAGAAAGGCAGTCTTGTAAAAACATTTCCATTTGAGTGCATCCTCATCTACATTATTCACTAGATCTGGCACCTGAGATTGCTAGAATTTCTCTAAGTCAAAATGACCAAGGAAGGTACATGTTTTGGACTAAGTCTGGATATCAAGGTACCAAGAACAGTGTACCTAAAGACACGCGTGAAAGATGATGTCCAGAACTGCTTCAGAAAGCAGCAAGAATGACAGGATGGATCGCTGTGTTCCAAATGAGGAGAATTATCTTGAGGGATATGAATGGAAATACGTCTTTTACTAACATAAGAGTTGTATATATTCCAAAATATTAACAGTAATGACCTCTGAATAACAGCATTATGAAAGATGTAATTATTTCTATAATGTTCAATATCTTCAAATATTGTCTCATTGTGTACTGTTTTTATAATTAAATGTCTAATATTCAGAAAACACTCATTACTTCAAGCAATCAAATAAATTAGGAAGCACTGTCTCTCATCTATCAAATTAGCAAAGATTAATACCCCCTATCATAAAAGGTGCCGAAAAATTCAATATTCATTTATGTCTAATGACTACATCAACTGGCCAAATTAAAAGAGAAAGCAATTTGGCAAAATAGCAAGGAGCCATCAAAAATTCATATCCTTTGGCCCTGTGTAACAACATTTAGCAGCCTGTGCCCATCACCTGAAAATAATGTAAGATAAATAAATCAATAAGAAATAAAAAAATAATAGGAATACATAAAATATTTGTTACAAGTAATGAATTGGAAGTATTTCTTATAGTAAGAGAGGCAATTAATAAAGAACGTCTATGCAGTGGATTGTACAATCATTAAAGTATGTAAAGAGACCATTCGTAGTTTTAAAGCTGCTGATGTATTAAATGTAAAAACTATAATAAAGCTTTTGATGCTATATGATTGTTAGTATGAACATGTGTGAGGGGGGGATACAAACAAATGACACAAATCCTTATGGTGAATGGGTTCAAATCAAATTTGGCTGAGAGCAAATGCAACACAGAAGTTTCAAACACTTAAATTTCGTTCCATTTTGCTTTTTTATTTGTCAGATAGGAAAAGAGAATTTTCAACATTTACATTATGACACAATCTGCACTAAATTATCTAGATGTGACCTTCAGAGACAAAATGATAATCATTTAATAGATTATTTCATGCAGATTTGAATATTAAAGGTATGAATTTTTAGTTACATAGTTAAATTTTAATTCTGTCTCACTAAATACAAAATAAAGGAAGAAATATTGCTGATTCAAGACATTTGTTCTTTATGGAAATGATATAGTCCAAATACAAAGGTATACATGCCACTTACAGTATATTATCCTGTCCTCTCTTTTGGGTTTGGGTGCGTGCGTGTGTGTGTGTGTGTGTATGTGTGTGTGTGTGTGAGAGAGAGAGAGAGAGAGAGAGAGAAGAGGGAGGGAGGAGGAGAGAGAGTGACAGAGGCAGAAAGACAAAGAGATTGAATCAAATTATTCATACACCAGGATTTGGTGCAAAATATGTGTCCAAAATTTTATATATCTGTAAACATATCCATATTGTGTAATGGAGAAAAACCTTTGGAAATAGTTTAAGAGCTCGAATATCGATTTTTAACCTAAATGACAATATTTATAGTGAATATCTGTTCATTTTCCAAGATTGTACTATTTATAGCTACTGATATGGCTGTCACAGTGGTACAAACTTTTCTTTCTATGTTGTTGATGTTAACCTTTGCAGATTGAACAGAGAATCCAAGGGGGTTCTAAAACATCTAGGGACACAGACCATATTTTCCTTCTCTGAAACTTGTGTTTATTTATGCGGTCTGTATGTCAGTTTATTTGTCCAGTACTCCTTAAATAACACGTTGATTTCTCTTTTCTACAAATTGGTGTTTCCTCCTGCAATGTATATTACAGCCATCTAAATATTAGAATGGTAAGTCTTGTCCCATAATTTAAAAGAACCCACTTATTCAAAAACTAATACAAAGTTCTGCAAAAATTAAATGCATATTTTTCATCCTGATCTTTAAAGACTTGTTTTTATTAGCACATGTTTGCATCACATAATGCTTACACTCCCATATGGAGTTGATACATGCATATGACACATTTTAATTCCTTTTTTCATCCCTTCTCCCACCTCTCCCTCTCCCCTCATGATCTCTTGATTCCCTTTGTATTTGAAAAAGATCTCTCTCTCTACTTCTTATTATGTATCTTTTATTTTGCTCTTTTATAATTTGGGTAAATGATTGAGCTTTACTGTGGAATTATAAAATATAACTTCACTAAGGAATTTTAGCAGTTTGTAATATGAAGATTTCTCTCAAAAAATTAATATATACTAAGTTCTTATGCTAAGTATTTTGTTTCTTTCCCACTTGAGAATCAAATGATTCTATTTCTAAATCCTGACCAGTCTTTCACTCCTCATTTATTTATTGATTCAATATATATTTGGAAGGATTGTGCTCAAGTTGATTATAATCAATGCTGACACAACTGCGAATAGAATAATCAAAATCTCTGCTATAATTTTGTGTGACTGTTTTATTGCTATTATAATCAATTACCACCAAATAGTTTGCATAAAACTGCACAGATTTATTGTCTTATAGTTCTAGAGTTGTGACTTCTAAGCACAAGTTCATGGTAGTGTTAATGAGCTTGATGTCCCCTCTCTACACACATATCAATCATTATTATACACTGTAAATATATTTTTGGTTTTTCAAAAAAAATACTTCCACATAGCCCAGGAAAGGTGTTTTTATGTTACACTGGTGCAAAGAGAGGTCTAGAAGGCCCTCCCTGGTTGTTTAAAAATCTAACAAGATAGAAGTTGATCTAAATTAGCTCGACAGGAAAAAAAAAAAGAAATATTAACACTTAACCACAGCATTATCATATCGTTTCTTGTCTTTTTTTTTTTTTTTAATAATACCAAGCATCGAACCCAGGGCCTTCACAGTGAGCTACGTCCCACATCTCCAGTCTTTTTAATATTTAATTTTGAGATAGGATCTCGTTCAGTTGCCAAGGCTGCCCCCAAACTTGTCACTGTCCTGTCTTAGCCTCTCAGAATGCTGGGCTTTCAGGTATGTGCCACCATGCCCAGCTTCCTATCACTAAAAGATTTTCTAATGCGTTCTTTGCTTCACATCTTGCCGCTATACTTGAAAATGATCTAGAATTAGTTAAAGAGTTAATTATATATTTGAGGTGAGTGGATTTCTAAGTTAAGTGAGAGGGAAAAACAGGGAACTCCAAAAAAACAATTGTTCAAATACTTTCCTCTCTGTCACCCTACTGGACATAAGTAAGGTGATCATGATGACTTGGGCTGCTGCTGATAATAAATATAATGTAAGTTACTATTTATGGTGCTTTTATGTATATCAGATACTAAGCTAGTCACCATACATGAGCAATGATATTAAAAAGGATTGTGTTCATGTAAGAAATGTAACATTTATGGAATGTGCTAGCCACATTAAATATTTCCTCTTGCTAAATTCTGGAAATCGTTTTGAGAGGTAGCTAGTAGTGTTCTGTGGGTATATGTTCAATTGACCATGTATACCCTTGGGTTCCACATCTATGGATACAAACACCTACAGACTGAAAATACACAAAATGTCATATCTGAACTGAAAAGGTACAAAATCATTTTTCCTGTCAGTGTTTCCTAAAGAATACAACTATTTACATAACATTTACTTATTGTATTTTGTGTAAGTAATCTAGAGATGATTTAAAACATGTGAGAGGATTATATATAAGATAACAGAGCATCCAGAAAGTTTTATACCCTCATCAGTCATGGAGTCATTACTTATTAATAATGAGGGACAGCCATATGCGTGTGTATACAAAGAAATATTACGCAAACACACTCACAAAGTGAGCTTCAAGTTTTATTTAGAAATCGTGATTAAAAAGCCTAGTGGTGACTGAAAAAAATTGAAAAAATAAAATGCCTACAACTTAGGGGTCTTTAGATACGATTTATCGTGGTTCAGATCCGACATACTGGAAAGAAGATGAGATTAATATAAATTTGGTAAATTAAAGCAATAATGACACAATATTTAAGAAGGTCTTTAAATGTGATGTGTCAAACGTGCTGCATCATAGGGGAAAATTATAAGTCTATGGAGATCTTATTCATTTATTTGTTTAATATTTATTTTTACTTATTTATCTATTGTTCAAACTTCTGGAGAGAAAAGCGCTGACAGTGCTCACATACCACACAGATAAGTAGGTAAAGGGCTTAGACACTGAGGAATCCATACCTAGTACTCCTTTATCCCGGACAGAATGAACTTAATATCTTGGACATGGAGATGGAGCCACCATGTTCTCATTTGCACGATAGTCAATAATGAATGCTTGTGGACCACAGATGTGGAAGAAGTCAAGTATGTGAGGAAAGTTTTAATTATGCACCAAGTATGTGTGCATCTATTTATTTTGAGGCTTATTCTTAAATTTTTTTTCCATTTTAAGTATACTAAGATAGAATATATTGTCTCAAACTAGTGGAGGAATTCAGAGAAGGGTCTCTGGGTCCACTATGTGGCGGCTTAATGTCCTTTATTATAACCTTGGAAATGTTAAACAACGTTAATTTCACTTCCTTAAATTTGAAATGGAAAGAAAAGTTTGTCTCAGTTGAATACTGGATATGAGGACTAAATTAGCCATGTATGTAAAGCACCTGAAATAATATTTATTGCATACTGAACACACAACAAGAGGTAGCTATTATTGTTATTGTAATTATTACTGCTTATATAAAGCATTCGAATTAAAGTTTAAAAGGTGGCATACAATATGTACACCACCAAAATTCTACTATGCATTGTCTTCCTATAAGACAGAATGTTATTTTAATAACCACTTAAATATGTGTACCTTGGTTTGAAAGCTATACTCATATGGCAAATAGTCAGAACATCTGAGTACATGTGGAGAAGAACTCATTCTAAACTTCATGTTCAACGATCTAGCTGGGAGGAAAATTCATGCTTTACTGAGTCATATTATCCTTGTGGAAGATATGAAGTCTAATCAATAATCACTACAGCCATTTGACATCAGCCTGGAAGCAAGTGGACAAGAAGGGACAGAAGAAATATTGACAAAAATGAAACCGAATAATCATTATTTACTGATAATGTGTTCAAATGTTTAGATGTCAGAATCAACTGAAAGAGAAAACAAAAAACTTCTGAAGGTGCTGGTAAAAGAAAAATATAATACAACACAAATATCATTACTTTTACTCTATAAGAGCAGTGATTAATTAGAAACAGAATTTCACCAGGAAAGCTTCAATTGTTAAAGTAATAAATACTTAAAATTGCCAGAGATACTCTTAAGAAATTCACAAAACCTACGTGGAGAAAATATATTAAACTTCTACTGAAAGATGTAGGAGAGCATTAAATAAATGTAGATACACGCTTTTTCTTGAAAAACTCAAACATTGTAAGGATAACAATATTCCCAAACTGCTATTTAATCATATCATGAACCTATTTAAATACCTTATGGACAGTTTAAACATTTTGAACTTGACAAAAATATACCAATGTTATCTTTATGTGCAAGCATAAAAAATATAAAATTTTAGAGAAACAAAAATAATGGGATATTACTCCCTCTACTAAAAATAAAATATGTTATGATGCAGCAATTTCAACAATGCTGCCATTAGGTATGATGGGATGGTTTAATGAAGTAGAGCAGGAAGTTTAGAAATATATTTACCACATATGGAAAATTAGTACTATATGAAAACAAGTGATTTATTTTGGTTGAAACAGGATAGGCTCATTGACATGTTTCTCTTGGATAAACTGTAAATAAGGATTTTTAGATGCATAGAGGCATTTTCCCCATATTCTTCCATATTTTGATGTCTTTGTATTTTGGCCCCATATTTTTCCATATTTTGATGTCCTTGCATTTTGGGTCACAAATGTGGTTCCCAGACCAATCACATCAGCAACACAAAAGGACTTCTTCAAAATGCAGTAATGAACTCCATCTCTGACCTGTTACATCAGAAATGGTGGTGGTGGGGAACAATATTCTGTACATTTTAACAGGCTTTCCACACGATTTTGATGCGTGATAATATTTGACATCTACTAACAGGGAATGGTTACCAGCTTCATTTGAGAACAGGAAAAGATAATACATGGAAGACATGACTCACAATTTACCAGCTGGAATAACCTCACAACATGACTTTTTTAGAAAGGTCTTGGCAATTGACTAAGGCTCATTAGATAAAATATCCAAAACTTAGGGAAAGCCCTAAATCTGTTGACTCATATCCTTATTAAAAAAAAAGGAGAGAGCAAAAGAGACAAATGGAGAAATACATGTGAAGAGGGAGGCAGGGATTTGAGTGATGCAGCTACAAGCCGAAGAACTCCAAAAATTGCTGGGAACCCAGCCTCCAGACCTGAGAGATAAATGTGTCCTATTAAGTCACCAGGGTCTGGTAAATTGTTAACTGCAGCCCTGGTAAACAAATACAGTGATTACAAGGTCTGCTTGGCACAGGTTACTTTAGTTTACAGGCTATTGGCTACAGCTCAGTCTTAGGATGTACCTAATTTCAAAGGAGGATGAGAAATGTAGTCTGTGCCCAACAGGAAAAGATGAACATGTTTGTCAGAAGACATTTGCCAGTCTCTGCCATGATATTTTAAGCTATTAGGAAAATAGGTGATTCAGTAAGAAATGTTAAAGAGCTAATCAGCTATTTATAGTAAACACATAATAATAACTAGCATTTTAATAGGATTTTAGAATATCACAGGCCTAGGGGCCAGGGGATTAGCTCAAGTGGTAGAGCACTTGCCTAGCAAGCTTAAGGCTCTGAGTTCGATCCCCAGCACCCAGCCCCACCCCTCGCCAAAAAAAAAAAAGAAAAGAAAAGAAAAATTGTAAGAATATCACAGGTTTGATAGTGAGGAATAAAAAGACTGAGGATGCATGACATCCGTGAGAGATAGGTAAAACAGAGTTGTGCACTCTTTTGGCAGAAGTATGAATACAACCTTTCTGGTAAATAGCCTGGCGATATATGTTAAAATGCAAGACATCATATTCATTTTCTGAGATCTAGAGACTGAGATCTGGAGACTAGTTTTCAATCTAAAGACTAGTTTCCCTAAGATGATAAAATATAGATGTGTACTTCAATTGGGAGCGAATGACTCAAATTATATGTATAAATTTAATTATCTCATGTCATTGATGTGACACTAGAATTTGCGGAAATAGAAAAAAAAACCCTTTCATATCACACTGGTGTGTAGAAAGAAGAAAAAAAAAACATTTTTTGACCCCACCCGTGTAAATATTTACTATGCCCCTCTATTTATACATATCTAAATATTTGTCAATGTCTACTCAGAGTGAAATATAGTACATACAAATAGCTTCAATAAATTACACAAAATGTTTCCAAGTTGAGATAGTTCATATCAGTTTCTTTTGAATTACACTTCTGCACTGGTGGATATTTTACCAAAGTAGGCACCCTTCATTCATCAATCTCATGTGTAGGTTTGGTTATTTAAATTATGCTTGAGCTGCTCCTGAAAACAGCTACCTACCCCTTGAGAGATCATAAATGTGAGTTAAGCATAAATAAAGAGATTCCCTTAGACAGTGGGTTAACTTGGAGAAGCTTGGCTTGGTAGGAATTGGCCACGGCCACTAACTGATTATCGTAGGCTGACTTTTCTTTGTCATAAACCCTCAAACTACAGACTAAACAATGTAGCCTCTAATAGCCTTCTCTAAGAAATTCATTCATGAAAGAAAAATCTGTACATGTTGTCTAAACATCACATGCAGAATATAGCCAAGTGTTATGGTTTGTGTCTAAATGTCCCCTCAAAGCCTCATGTGGTCATAGGTGGGGCTTTTTCAGAGGTGGCTGGATCTAGAGTGTGTGATTACTAAGTTAGTCCACTGATTGGTTTGGCGTAATTCTATTGGGATCAAGGATGTGACAGTAGGATTGAGGGTGTTGGGATTAAGAGTGGGAGTGCTACCTACTCTACAGGCAAAGAGCCTGGATAGGATATGAGGGACAGAAAGAAGCTTGTCTACCCCCCCCTTTGTTTGCCTTGCTGACTTCTGCCTGTCTGCCATGCCACTGTGCTTTTGATCCAGTTGATTGTGGACTGAAACCTCTACAAACTGTGAGCTGAATAAACCTTTCTTCCCCTGACTTTGGGTGTTGGGTATTTTGTCTCAGCAGCGAGAGAAGAGTAACTAAGACACTAAAGGACTATTTATGTAGCAATGAATGTGAATTGGAAGACACACTTTGGTAGAAAGGTTGCTTCTGGAGATATTGGAACAGTCTCAGCCCAGGTGCTTCGGAGTACAGGCATTCAGCTCAAAGTAATATGGAATGGGGCTTCTGTTTAGTGAAGCTCAGAATTGGCCCCAAGGAGGCACATTTCACCTCATCGGATGCATCTATTCATTGTGCACTTGATGTGGCCTCCTAATGACTTGCAACCCAACTTCAAGGAGGCTTTCTAATAATATATCCATGTTCTACAAATTGGAACTTCATTACTTTCTTTGATATATTTGATGTAAAAATTTCCATGGAATTTGAAATCAATTTGCATTATTATAAGAACATTTCACATTTTATGTGTCATGAAAGAAAAGCCAAAGCTGTTAGGTTATTTAAAAATAATTTTTAATGATCTAAATTTTTCAGTGGTTATGAAATGAATGTTCAATATTTTATCACCTTTCTGTTTGAGCAAAGTTTTTCCTTGATAGCAACTTTCAAGAATTGAAAGAGATCGTCATTAAAAATCTTGATGAAGAATGTCTTGTGAACATTTTAAATATAAAACCCCATATAAAAATTTTATGCAAACAGAAACACACTCTACTTTCTTAAATATTTTATTTGTAAGTTTTATTAAGTATATTTTTAATATTTTCCTGATACTTCATGTTTATTTTCTGAGAAATAATCGATATGTCTATATTTTTGGCAAGCTCAATGATGAAAGCACCACATTTTCTATTGTTTCCTGAGTATCTTTACAAATATTAGCAGTCTCTTTCACTGGTATTTTGGTAGATACATAGGTAGATTCTGAGATAATGCACAGTGGTATCTACTTCTGCTATTCATGTTATGAAATCCTTTCTGTTACTCAGCTTTCCGTTGCTGTGAAAAATACCTGAGATAATTAACTTATAAGAAGGAAACCTTTTGTCTACTCATGGTTTCAGAAGTTTCAGTCCATGGTAACTTGATATCATGGCTTTTGGTCCTGTAGCACGACAGAACATGTCTGGGAGCACATGGTAGAGCAGAGTTGTACAAATCATGGTGACTTGGATATACAGACAGAGAGGAGGACTAGTGTCAATAACCTCTCAAGCACACACTCTCAATGGCCTGACTTCCTTCCACTAGGCCCTCTTCAAAGTTTTGCCGTTTTACCATCTCCCAATAGCACCACATGCTGGTGACAAAGTCTTTAGCATATGTGCTCTCAAAATATGTTTAAAATCTCAACCGTGATAGCTTCCCTTTGAATGTGAGTAGAATCTGTGATTTGTTTCTGTACAATGTAATATTACAAAACACATCGACTTAGTAGCCATTCTACTTAAATCGCGAAAGTGATGGGATGCCACTTCCATAATTGTTTCATGCTATATATGATCCCATCTTCCTAGCAGATTTTTTCTAGAGAGTCTCATTCTTGTTTTGAGGAAATAAAAAGTGATTTTAGGGAAGCAACCACATTGGAGAGAGCCTCTGGAACTGCAAGCAATATCTGAGATGTGTGAGTATCCTGAAAACGTCCAGGAGCTGAAGGTAGCTTCTATCTGACAGCCCACAAGAAGCCAGACTTGTGGACACAAGAAAATAAACTCTCCTGATATCATAGTAGTGTGTTCTTCAGCTGAGTATTTGGATGAGAATGCAGTACTATGGGAATATAAGTAGAAGACACAGCTCAGCTAACTGTGAGATTACAGATGTGTGTTGTTTTTGGATGCTGAGTTTGTAGCAACGTGTTACATGGCGAAAGAGAACTCACACAACCATACTGCAGTGGTGGTTAGAAAGAATGTCACTGAATAAATCTTAATTGTCCATAGGCCTACTCTGTTCAGCAAGAGCAATAAAGTATTCTATTGAGTAAAGTTAATTTCACTAGTGTTTGGCTCTCGGCTACTAATTACGTAGAAACAAGCAGTTTACTGAATAAAGCACATTCATTTATTTGTTGGCATCTCCTACGATTGTATTTCACTAGCCTGTAGATCAGGGCTGATCGTGCTTTCTCAGTAATCTCAAACACTCAGATTCTATCACCCTTTCTACCACTCAAGCCTACTACAGTCCAAACATTTATGTGTCATCCTAGCTGATTTTTTACTGATCTGAGTAATTCACTGTTCTAATCCTGTTTCTAGTTCCATATGAAGAAAACAAGTTTCTGATGCATATTTTCTAACTTATAGTATAATAGAGAAGAAATCCCTTATGCTTAAGTATGAAGCGGGCTGACTGTGTTATTATATTCAGATAAGAAAATCTCACAATGTAAGCCCTTTGGTTATCGAGTTTTAAACAAATACTAGTTATTTTAGCTTATGTTTACCTATGTTTTGTCCTTTCTGTGCTGGCCACAAGTAGAATAGTCGGAGTAGAATAAGATTCTCACTTCCAAGATGACAAGCAGTAGTTCCAACGACGTAGGAACACAGAGGGTACCTGAAACTCTTTCAGATGTCCACATATCAAAACTATTTCATGATGAAGGTAAAGACTTATTCACCTCCCTATTTCTCTCACATAAATTCACAACAGTTTTCCTGAATTTATATAGGTACTCATGCATCCCTGTGTTTTAAATACTCTTCCGTTTAAATCCTAATATATTAAATAAAGAGAATCATAACAAACTATAGATAGGTAATTGACCTTGAAAACATTTTAATTTTAAATATTTTAAATTTCAATTTCCATTGTGAATATTCTCAGTATAGCTGATGTCAAGATACCATGCATCATAACTGCATATTAATTTGTTAAGAAAGGCATAACAGTGAACAGTTCTTTTTGGTCTGTAAGCACCAGCTCCAAATATTACTGAGAATCTTTGGGGCTTTCTATAATTTTTAAGAGCATAATGAGTTTTAAGACTAAAAGCTTGAGAACTACTTCAGTCTAAGTCTTATTAGAGTCATCGTAACAGACCTCTAACACTCTCTAAGGAACTCCTAATTCTCTATGCTCCCTAAAAATCTTCAAGACCAGTAGGGTTTGGTCTATGTTGCTGACTGAATCAGGGCAGTATCCTATTTCTTCCCTTAGGGTAATTTATTTCTCAGGAACCTCCATGCCCCTCCATGAAATTTTCCATCTTTTATAGTAAAACAGCAACTGTTTGGGGTGATACATAGAAATTCCTGTTACGGTTTGTGTTTAGATGTCCCCCCAAAGCCTCATGTGGTAAGAGGTAGCTGGATCTAGAGTGTGTGATGCTGAGATTAAGGGTGTGTGATTACTAAATCGATCCACTAATTGATTTAGCACCGCCCTAATCCTAGCAGCCTGGATAAGATATAAGATACAGGAAGAAGCTAGTTAGTCCCTTTGCTTGCGTCCCTTGCTTATACCTTGCTGACTTCTGCCTGTCTGCCAGGCCACCCTGCCTTAGACCCAGCTGACTGTGGACTGAAACGTATACAAACTGTGAGCTATATAAACTTTTCTTTCCCTAACTTTGGGTGTCTGGTATTTTGTCTCAGCAATGAGAGAAAAGTAACTAAGACAATTCCAATGCCATAACATGGTTAGATAATTTCTTTTTGATTCTCACATGAAAAGTGGGTAAATATATAATGCGGTGTGATCAAATATATGGTGAATGTTTAAAATTTTAAATTATTACAATGAAAGATACCTTCCCACGAATACACCTCAAAGTCCTTTTTCTCACTTTGAACCCACATATTTCATCATTCTTGTCACTTTCTGAAGCAATCCTGGAAGTTTTCTTTCATGAGTGTTTCTCTAAGGTACAGTTGAATGCTGCTGCCAAGAGCCGTCTAACAGAAAGATAGGCTTGTAGTAACGTTACTGTGTCCCCGTCTATCTTATTCACTGTGTCTTAATTATCACTGTACTTGCCAATCACACATCTTACCTTCTTGCTCAGCCAGGATCCATCTCATCAATCATCTTCCTCGACCTTATATGATTTCATATTTTAGTAACAATTATACATATTTACTCTTTTTTCTTATATCTATTTTCAGAGACAGAGAACTGCTAAAATTGCAAGCTCAGTAAAAATCATTTTTCTGGGTTTTATTTTCCTATTTACACCTGTATTAGTCAGATTTCCTGTTGCTCAACAAAACATCTGATTGCTGCATTTTGAGAAAGGGAGGTTTAATTTAACTGATGGTCTCTGAAGCATTATGATAGAAACAAAATTGCTTAGTTCTTTACTGCCAGGAAACGGAACAGAAGAACAATGCCAGGGAGGAAGGGGAAGGGATCAGATATAGAACCCTCCATTATTCACTGGGAGACATCTAGAATTGTGCTTTATTAATCCCCTGGGTGGCTCCTGGACCAATCAAGTTGACAATCCATCTTAACTGTCACAACACCATTTTCCAATATCTGGATTTAAACTTTCTAATGTTCTTCTACTTTATCCTCCGAGTTGTCTCAGTCCAAATTAATTCTTAGGATAGGCTATAATGCATCGAGTTTTATAGTAAATTTAAGTCATGAATTCCTTTCTCCAGCAGATCCTACAGAGGTAACAGAGTAGGTGATTAGAAAATAGCAGTTCTAGGAGACATTCCGAATCGATTTGGCCCTTCAGCATTTGACAATGGCATTTTGATTATGCCTCTGACTTTTATAATGTAAAGATCTACTTCCAAGTACTTTTTCTTAATTTCCAGATATTTTCTTCTGTATCCTTTTTGAATGACAGATCTATGATTAACTCTCTATTTTTTTCAAAATTATTAATTAATTAATTTATTTATTTATTTATTCAAAATTAATTGCATCTACTCTATAATTGTGAAATACATTTTCATAGTTTAGATGTCCTTCTAAAGCATCATGTAGTCATAGGTGGGACATTTGGAAGGTGACTGGATTATAGACACATGAAAGCTGACTCACTCTGAGGAGAGGAGGTCTGATCAAAAGAGGCCGGTCGCTATGGATGTGACCTGGAAGGTTAAACGTTCCTTCCCAGTCCTCCTCGAGCCTCTCTTCATTCTGGAGGATGCAAAGTGAACAGATTTTCCTCTGGAAGAGCCTTCTACAATATTGTTCTGCTGTGGAGTTGGCCCATTGTGTATTATAACTATAAGCCAAAATAAATGTCTCCTCCATGAGTCATATCAACTGTTGTGTCTTAGTGATGACAAAATTATCTAAGATACTCGTATCTCTTCAAAGAAATCCATGTCTTAAGATCTCATGCCTGTTTATCACTTGTGATTATTCGGATTCCCCAATAGTACCACCAACTTAACAGATCCAAGATGAGATCCAGTCCAGTGATTCCCGTTCTGAACCGGAACTTCATGTGTATGTCTCTTTAGCTGGCCTTTGATGGCGCTCTTCCCTTGACGAAAGTGCTGTATTCCTGTGTTCCAAAGATTTTCTTTGTTTTTTCTGATCTTATTTTACAATTTACATCTTCCTAGATGCCTTCTTTGCTGTTCTTTGATTACATTGTTAATAGTTTCTGTTCGCTCATAACACTCTGCTTCACTGTTTCACAAATAATAGTGATGTAATTATTTACATTTTTAATTTTGTAAAATACATGAGAATAAATTCTAAATATGTGTCAGAGAGTGAGTGCTTAGGTATGTATTTTATCATTATTTGGTGATTTGTGCTATTTGAAATATGAACGGACATTACATTTTTCAAATCTGTTATAATCTTCGGCAATCAAGCTCTGAGAAATCAAGTAATTCTGCTCTTGTTTTGCCTTAACTTTCTGAAAAAAAAAAAAATCAGTGACCAGTATTTTAGTTCTCTTTTTAGTGTTGTTTTTACATTAGTAAACTACTTCGTATCGGCAACACATAGATAAATATTTGTCTTTTGATATTGCCCGTGTTTCCAAGAAGGCAAATTAGACCATTTGAGAATTAAAAAAAAGAAAAACCTGTATTCTTATTTTTATACTTCTAAGAGTAAAGAGAATGTAACAGACTTCAATAAGATGATTTGCAATCCTTTATCAAAAATATTTCTAATGCTATTTTAATCACTTTATTCCTATTTATAAATTGGAAGACTATTGCTAGAATAGAATATTATTAGAATGTTTTTCTGTTTGAAAATCCTTTTTATAGTTCAGAGATTTTTACTTTTAAGATACTGTTTTATTTTGTCACATTTTTTTTTCTTCAATTAGCTGTCATTTCATAGCCTCCAAGTGTCCCCTTAACGACCCATATTCTCAGCCAAACTCTTCCGTAGGAGAATCAGAGTACCTTGCTTTGTATTCCGAGCTGCATAAAACTGACATCTATCATATAGTTATTTTCACATACAATAACTTATTTTCCAAACCAGGCTGTTTCTCTAATTGATATTTGTTAAAGATATCCAGATGTACATTTTTTCTACAAAATGTGTAATGTGTTAATTATGATAGTTTTATTCTTTTTGTTAACCAAATTTTAGGAATATTGACACAAAGGGGCTGTCTTAGTTACTTTTCTCATTGCTGAGATGAAATACCCAACATCACAAGTTAAAGGAGGAAAGGTTCATTTAGTTTATAGCTGGTAGGGGGTTCCATTCATAGTTGGCTGGCTTCAAGGCAGGGTGGCTTGGCAGAGGGGCCTGGCAGAGGAGAAACAGGCCATGGTGTGGCAGGGCAGGCAGGAGACAGCAAATGACAAGATTGCCTCTCCCTTTTTAGCCCTTCTGGGCTACCCACCTTTTGGTTGGTGCCACCCCCACTCAAGTGGGTCTTCCCATTATCTATACCCAGAACTATGCTAAATCAACCAGTGGACTAATTTAATAATCATGTATCCATAATTCCAGTATCACACTCTTAATTCCACTATTATACATCCTAGGTCCAGCCACCTCCAAAAAGCCCCAACTATGTCTGTATGAGGTTTTGGGGGGTATCTAGAGGTAAACCATAGCAGGGATTATACTTCTCTATATCAACATCTGAAACCATTAATTATAGATTTGCTATTAGGCTAGAAAGTATAATATTACTTTCAGGATGAAATCATAGCAAATATTATGCTACAATTATACTCAACATTTATTATCAGCTTGCTCATTGCTCTTATACAATTAATTTACTGCTTATATAAAAGCAGAACTGATAACTTTGGTATTTGAGTTGGAATTTCCCAATCTTTGAACCACTGAATTGGTGTTCAGAATTGACTAGGAAACTTATAAATGACTGGGCAACTCATTTGAGCTTACTGTTTTATAGATTTCAGTCCATAGTCAGCTGGATTGAAGGCACAAATGGTGTGATGGAAGGGCCTGGGCAGAAGAAGCCTGCTCGAGTCATGGTGACCAAGAAACAGAGAAGGGAAGAGCCAGGGAGGAAAATATACTCTTCCAGGTCACAGCTCCTATGACAAGCCGCTGTCTAAGGCCTATTACCTAATAGCAGGTCAGCTGTAGTGTCCCCGTATCTAACCACATTCCAAAAGTACTGCCTCTGAACACATCAACTTTAGGAGGGCATTTCAGCTCTAAGCTATAACATTTCATCCCAGTCCATAAGATACCTCTGCACACCACTTTATGTAAAATACATTTAGTCCACCTCTAAGAGTTGCCAAAACCTTAATAGTTTCAGTCATGCTAAAATGTCCAAGTCCAGAGTCTCCTCTGTGATTTGAAGTTCAAATACCTAGTTGTGAGCTCCTCTAAAAATCAAAAAGAAATTTAATCACCATCCACCTAAAATGGCACAAAATAAATATTCCCGTTACAAAAGAGAGAAATAGAGTTATAGATAAGAAAAGGACCAAAGTAAGACCAAGACTTATCAAGGAACACATTAAATCCTGTAGCTCCATGTCTAGCACCCAGGGCAATTTGGGGCAAGTGGTGAGCCCAAAGGGCTGAGATCCCACCCCTATGCTAATGCTGGTTACAGCTCTCCTGTCCTTTCTCTTGGGGCAGCTTCTCTCACTGCATGTAGTTTTCCTTGGGAGATATTCCATGTTCTTGGTATCACCAATTTCCTGGGGTCACCACTGCACTGTACTGCACTGCATGGTACACAGCACATACACTGCACAGCTCCATTCACACAGCCTCACCCCCAGCCCTTTCAGGGACACACTGCATGGCCTCCCAGGCCTTATTCTGATGAGAATCTTCATCGAGTGAAGGGCCTGGATAGAGGAAAGCTGTTCAAATCATGCTGGACAGAAAGCAGAGAGAGAAAAGTGGAGCCAGCAGGGAGATACAACCTTCAAGGTCATGCCCTCCGTGACCTGCTTCTGACCGGTTCCCATCTCTCAGACGCAAGTCACTGATGGCCCCAGCATGACCTAATTACCTCCCCAAAGCGCCGCCTCTGAACACAAGAGGCCTTTGGAAAATGTTTCAGATCTAAACCGTCACACTGGCTAAGACAACTTCCCCTCTCTCGAACTCAAACGACTCATAAACTTTGTATCTCGTTACCATGAGACTGGGTCAGCAAGTAATTTAATGTCTTGAAAACAGGCAAATGGTATAGGAGAAAAATCTGGTATAGAAAAATGAGTTTATTCAATGATATCTTTCACTAAAATCTTGAGATAATTCCTGTCTCCTCATTCTTTTTTAAACGCTCTTGCTTAATAATTTTCCACTTCTCTCTCCATAACAAATGATTTAGAAATTTGCTCTCAAGAGACTTGCATTCATATTCCTACTTGGTAAATAGTATTAATGGGCTAAGTAACGTGAGCGGTATAGCTTAGGTTAATGATGACCAAGTTTTTGTCCTCTCATGTGCTCCTAGTGTACTGTTAGAGGTAAAATTTGACCTTTAAATGTCATCAACACAAGAGCAGGTTCTATTGAAGAGACTGTTGGAATGAACACAGAAAATCCTGTTGAACTTAGGAAAAATTTTCACCCATTTGGTTAGTTTTGTAAATTTCCATGAAAAGGAAGAGCCATTATTGGATTGTTTTACAAGGAAAGATATATAAGCATAAAGCATTTTAAGATCAATAATATAAGTAAAGGATTCTGGTAAGAAAGTATAAAGAAGCTCAGATAATTTTAATTATTAAAGTATAGTAAAGCCATAACCATTAAATTAAAAAGAAAGAATGGAAAGAAATCTAGTAGAGCTTAAATTCCTCCCAACATAATTTTTAATATAAAAGATTAAGAAAATGTCAAGTTTTAAAAGTTTTTTTTTAAAGAAAAATATAGGTACTATCAAAGATGTATTTAATGTAATGGGCATGCTACAATAGGATAACCCAGACACCTAAAAAATTCTAAATTGCAGAGAATACCTAACTCCAAATTGGACAAATTTCCTAAGTCACTGAATAATGATGTATATTTAACATAGCGTAATGCCCTATATGTCAGTGAAGAGCCATGTGAAGTTGGAGAAGATGATAGTACTCTTCAGTCAGGGATACCTGTACACATCAGAAGGCAAGTTAAATGGCTAGTGGCTATTTTAATAGAAATGCATAAAATATAGCTTAACGGATGCACCATCTTCAATTTAGCTGTTAAAGCCAGAATCTTACAAATAGCTTTTCCCCATCAAGGATTGCAGAACTTGTTCTACCCTCACTATTACATTATCATGACCACAATCACCTTCATTTTTATTCCCTGAAAAAAGCATCATGGGATCTTCATTCAGCTTTCCTAGCGTCTGCTCTTCCATCGTCTAACCTATTGTCATTTTATTATAAACTAGAATATATTGGCCCTTCGCTTAAATATTTCAGTTGTTTTACTTGTAATAAGTTATAGAATGCATCACGCTGTACAAGTCTCCTCCTAATATACGCTTTCTATTTTCCTGTGCTTGTGAGGTGATGCTGTAATTGCACCTCTTCCTTCCTCCTTCAGCCACAGTGGCCTGTTGAAATAGACCTTGGTCTTTACCTGTACTGTTCCTTCTTTCTGCCACACGGTCACGTTTGTTTGTTGTTTCCTCAGCTGTGTTTGAAATCAAGTCACACGTACAAAAGGATCAGGCAGAGATTTTAAAACAGGAGCCAAACATTATTTTTGATAAAGATGATGGATGATGTTATGGTGGAGATCTAACATGCCTCCCAAAGCCACTTGTGGTATGAGTGTGACTGGATTATGGGGGACTGTAGCTGACTTTCTTTTAGGAGGTGGGATCTGTTTGGAAGAGACCTGTCACCAAGGGTGCGACCTGACAGAGTATATCTACCTTCCTGGTTCCTAATTTCACTCTTTGTTTCCTGACAGTCCTGATCTAAGAAGCTTTCCTCCATGCAGACCCTCCTAGTATATGTGCCTGCCTTGGAGCCAGGCAATTATAGCCTGAAACCTCAAAAATCTATGAGCCCAAATAAACCTCTCCTCCTTTAAACTGTGGGTGTCTGGTGTGAGGTATTGTGTCTCATGGACCAGGAAAGTAAGACAGATAGGTGGGAACTTTTGACCAAATGGGCATCATCCTGTCAATCAGAAATCGATAATGTCAAATGCACAGGTCTCCACAGAACAGTCAATTCTCCTCTGCCCACCATCGTGACCATGATCTGCTAAAGCAGAACTTTCTGCTCTCTGCAAGGAGAATAGTTTCTCCTAAAGGGGTATGGAAGACAGGGTTAAAAAGTATTAACACATATAAAGTTGTGACATAGGTCAAATAATTTCCCCCATTATGAAGATTATGTGAGCAACTATGTAGAGCCTGAAAAGTGTAAATTAATGCTGACTTCCTCCCAGTTCATTCATCTTTCAGAGCTCAGTCCGTGTCACTTTTCAAGGAAGCGTTCTTCCATTGTCCAGTAGGTGAAACATTCAGAAATCTCAGAGATTCTAATATGCTCGTATGTGCTGTGAATTTCTAACAGGGTGCTGCAGCTGCATTAGTTCTTACCCTCTTTGATCAGAAAACGATCTGATTGTATTAATCTATATACTTACTGATACAAGAAATACAGTTTGAGAATCCTGTTGGTTTATGATCATCAAATATTTGGGAGTATTGCTGAAGCAAACTCTATGGTGGCTTCAGCAATGTTGATAAATGCATCTATCTATCATCTGGCATGTTAATCTGGATAGACTCAGGCCATAGCAACAAGCAACCAAAGCATTTCTGTGTATCTATCATAAAAATCTGATCAGACTCTGAGCCATTCTCCAGATAGCTGTGCATGGTGCAGTGACCCAGTAATCCAGGTTTTAGCATGGATTAAAGATGAGGACTTTCATAATTATGCTTAAAGAAAAAGAGAGAAGAGAGACAAACAGATTAGCTTATGGTAACTCGGTAACTCTCTTTGGAGAATAATACATTATGGATGGAAGGAGATAAGAGAATGGATCTCTTGTAAATGGAAAGGTGTCCGAGAGACCAAGGGTGAGGGATAAGAGGGATTGGAAACTAAAATAAGTAGGATAAAGATATGCCATGTAGAGAAACCTAATAATCCCAATGTTTGTAAACATTATATGCCATAAACATGTGCTAAAATTAATAATTGACCATGGTGAGGGAGGAATTAGAAGAAGACAGAGAGATGGTGGAGAGAAAGGAGAAGAGAGGGGATTAAAAAAAGAAATGAGCTGTATGTATTATGTACATGTATCCATTCTCCAATATGATTATAAACTGTATATACTGCAAACATCTACTAATAAAATTAAAAAAATACTTTGGCCTAGAACTGGCACATATCTCTTTATTCACAGCCATTTGGCAGAATAATTATATCATCTTTCCTACTTAAATGGATGTAGGAAGTGTGTTTTTCCACGTAAGCAAGATGTACAAATAATTTGATAGTAGTTGTATCATATGTAATATTTTAATGATCAACTGCTATTTTATAGCGTCTTTCAAGCCAACAAGTTCAGAAGACTAAGACTAGATTCAAATTTAATAATCCGCCATTTTGATGCCTTGCAATTGAAGTTGTCATATGTATTAATAAATCCTGTTTTCCATTCACATCTTAGGAATACTAGAGATAATTTGATAAAGCTGTCAATCTTTATTTTTCACCTAGCTCTTTTTATCACACAAGCATCTGACTTTAACCTGTACTAAGACATATGTTATACAGATACATATGTAAGTCAGCCCCCTGCTAGATGATTTGTTCCACACCAATATAGTAGATTTTTGATTGGCCAATAATGTATGGCAGTCAAGAATCAAAAGGGTAATACAGAAAGCTTTTGTGAATTGTCAGGCATGGAAACTTTGAGAAGATAAGATAAAGGAATGGGCAATAGGAAACCCTGTCACACAACAGTGATGTGAAATTGCTATTGTATTACAGCACACTTACACTAGAATATATAGAATTATGATATAATTAGACTACTGTTATGGAACTTATACATTTTAAGCATAGAATTTGCTTAATTCTAAGGTGTCATTACTTGGCTATTCATCACATATTTAAGCAGCAGTTTATAACAAGAAGCAGTCCACATTAACTGTGTTTATGAAAAGCATTTTGATTTCAGAAAACTCCAAATGCAGACAACATGTAAGTCTTAGAAGGTAGAAGCCACAGTCATCTGTATTTTAGTTTCTTAGGCAAAATATATATTTTAGTTGTATTATAATTGTCATGTAATTTGGACTAATGTTAATCCATATGACTAAGCAAATTAGAAAGTGTATGTTATCTATATAGGTTAGGAGATTTATATCAATTTGATTCCTTCAACTTTATGAAGGGAAAAGTATAATTTATAATCTCATTTAGCAGATGAACAAATAGTTTCAAAGGAATTAATCATTTGTCAAATTTCACATAATCTGCCCATGGCCGGACTAGAATGTAAACTAGTTCAGCCTGATTCTTTAAACTGCTTTATGGTCTTTCTATAACCAGGTAAAATAGTGGCAATTTCAAGAAAAAGTATGCAAGTACTTTTTGAATAAAAGCTACTACCCATAGACCCATGTCCTACTTCTTAGGGGCTATATGTGTGCATTCTTATACTCAGTCAAAACTGCAAGAATAACAATATTTAATTCTTTTTCAAGCCAATTTGTTTGATAAAAGTTCTGGGGTGAAAATGTTAAAAACTGACAGTATCTTTAGGTCAAAGGATAATTGTGGTGAGAGATTAATTTAATCACATCAGAGGAAATTCATTTCAGACATTTGTCTAGTGTCAGCTACAATATTTTCCACTCACTAATGGGAAATCAGGCTTCTGTAAGAAATAAATAAAGAAATACAGTCTCGTACTACATCAAAGGAAAAATTACTGTGCTTTTTAGCTGAAGTGGATTTATCATTTACTTCTTTCTATTGTAGACATAAAAGCTAAAATACATTTTCTTTCATTTCTTTTTTTTTTAATGTCTTGAATAATCCCATCTGTCTGTGCACTGTCATGTAATTCAGATGTGCTATCCAGAATATGGCACTGGGCAAGGATCTTGTCCAGGCTGAGAAAATAGTCACGGTTTTTCTCTGCCTCCTGTTAGGGTCGTGTTTCTGAAGTATTGTTAGAGTCATAATCGTGGCGAGTGATCATTGCCAATAAATTTCTTCTAATTCTCTAAGTTTCCCCTTATATCAAGTTTGCATTTTAAAACACCGTGTATTTGAACCACATTGTTTTGGTATTTTTATATTAAGGCGATGCATACATCGTTGTCTTATTATGAGGTGTATTTCAAGAAAGATTTTCATTGGAATGATCCTGTGGAAAGATATTTTCTGCAATACCATAGAGTGTCCTATATATAAGGATCAAAGAAAGAAATTTTTACATAACTGTAAGTAAAAATTTTGCTCACAAAACAGGTGACATTTTCTCTTATAGATTCTCTCCTCAGATATTTTTTCATCTTGTCTGTTCTAATACGTCCATACCACTGAAAAAGTCTCCTACTTTTCTTGGGTCCACTGTGTCATAAGACTCAAGAATCACCTTATTAGAAAGGTTTTTCTGGTCACTTGTATAAAGTAGCACCCCATGAATGTGGCCCTGGAGACTTTTCTTCCTCTTATCTGATGTTTTTCTCTTTATCATTAATTAACTTTTGTGTATTTATTTTATTATCTCTTCCTGATGTGAGGATAAGCCCCCAAGAATCAAGGTCTTTGTCAAAATGGGAAATGTCCCATTAGATATGAAGGAGATGCAAACAAATTCTACTGTTGCTACCACATCCCATAGCTCCCAAGTGTGGTAGCAACTTACTGGGCTAATGAAGGTAGCAACACTGGGCACAATATTTTTTCTGCTTCACTACAACTGACACCTAGCTAGGGCTACTCTTCCTAGAGCTGTTGCTGCCTCTTGTCTCAACAGCATTCTCGTGCAGGAGATGAGACTATCTCTTACCAGACTGTCATTGGATTGAATTTGAACTCTTTGGCCCTTCCCTCTGCATATGTTCAGACAGCTTTTCATGCCTACTTATCAGGCAAGTTGTCTTAAAGAAGAAATAGCAACAGCTCTAAAACATGCCCATCTTGTGTTTTCATCATTCCAGTTTCATTCTGAGTTGATTTTTCTGCCTATCAACTTTTCTTGTCCCCCTCTCTTGTTTTCTACGATGGTGCCTATTTCTTTAGGTTTTAGGAAATAGGAAGTATAGGAAATCTTCCTTAGGTTTCCTTAGGTTTTAGACTGTTCCCCCGACTCTTCTTCATGGATGTTTGCTTTTGCCGCCATGACACAGCTGTCTTGTAACTTTAGCCATTGGCTTGGGATCTCACTGCAGGAGTATCTGCCCCATGAGGCTAACTTCATGGGAGTATATACATATCAAGGAAACTCTTGTCTCATTTTTATCAGCATGAATCCTTTCTGCTCTATATAGAAAATTCTGCTTTCATGTATTGCCCATGAGAAATTTCTCAGTTTCATCATTTTTTGACCCTATCAGACAATGCGGGATATTTTATTTATTTATTTATTTGTTTGTTTGTTTGTTTGTTTATTTAGAGACAGAGTCTTGCTATGTAATTCAGGCTAACCTTGAACTCTCTATGTAGCCCAGTCTGACCTCAAACTTGTGGTGATCCTCTTGCCTCAGCCTCAGGAGTCCTGGGATATCAGGCATGTGCCACCACACCCAGATTGGGACATACTATTGCTACTTTTGTTTGTTTTAAAAATCTTCTATGCCATCTTCCTTTGTTTTAGAAATACTGTCTTAGGGATTAGGAAGGCAAACCAGAAATTTGACTCCATTACCATTACGGATGGTGGCTGCAAAAAGATGCATATGAAGAAGTTCTGTGCTCCATAATGACAGAACAAAGCCATAAAACCACTTATCTGTAATTAGTAATGATCTACAATTGGCCAAAAGATTTTCTTATTTTTATTTATTTATTTATTTTTATTTATTTTGGTGCTGGGGATCAAACTCATGGCCGTGTGCTTGCTCAGCAAGCACTCTACCCACTGAGCTAAATCCCCAGCCCCTGACTGAAACATTTCAAAGGGTTTTCCTGGGAACATTGGATTAAGGCTCTTATCTAACTAACGTTTCATCTCAACTTTATCTTCTAGCCTGACGTTGTCTTGTTGCGGAGGAATCAGATGTGTCCTTCTTAATAGACGAACTTGAACTCTCTATTTCCGTGTAACTGTGCCCAGCTCGGTCAACACATTTTGTGACTAAGTGAATTGGAGGCTTGATGTCTTTACAGTTTGGAATGCTTTCAGTGGCTGCGGGAGCTCGAGCACATTCTTCGGGGACAATTAAATGTAGAACGCTAGCTTTATCAGTTTCGTGGTCTAGATGGCAGAACTAACGTGCTACTTACTAGGTCAACCATATATGTGGGCGTGGGAAATGCAGCAGGGGTCATAGTGCCTAATGTGACGGAACGCTGACGTCCGAATGTTCTTACGAATCTTTTAGGAAATTGTTCCTACATTCTGTGTCTAGTCTCTATACCTGGAACATCGGTAAGAGCAAATTTTAATAGAGGAATTTTTATTATTGGGCACTAAGTTGGTAAAGAACTGTGGTTTGGACAGTATCAGAAGCAGTTTATTAAATGCATTTGACGGCTAATCACAAAATTATGTACACAAAGTGGAGGTACAAAGAAAAAATAATACTGAAAATGTTTTCAAGAGAGAAACAGTTTAATGAGCTTCAAAGTCATGAAAAAGAAAAATATGAGTTAGATGGAGAACAAAAACTAATTACATTTAAGTAACTGTAGGACATTATGAATTCAACTCTTCAAAATCTAACTTGATTCAATTGTCTTCTGTGATAGTACTTACATTTTTTGAAGTAAGGGAAAGACGCAAGAATTCAGGGAAAGAGTAGGAAAGAAAACTTAACGTTTAGTAAGAGACAGTATTAGCAGAAACAATTCTCTAATTCTAGTTTTACATTAAGAATATCACATTCAATTCTTTCAACAACTATGTTTTGTAACAATGTATTTTGTAGGTAGAGGTTCAGTATTAGAATAATATGCTCATCTGTTTACTTATGGCCTCTTTGGAATCATTAAGATTATGCAACCGTCAAGCTATAATAAATCTCTTTTAGAAAAAGTTTATTCATTACTTAGCCCAAATAAAGGGGAATATGATTCATCATCGTAGCCATTTGCTTACTGAACTTCTCCTTTTTATCTTGAATTATTAGACCCAGTAGTTTCTAATACAGCGTCCTTTACATTCCCTTCTACTTGTTGGCCTTCGTTGTAACCCAGTTAAGAAAATAGTGTCAGCATCATCCAATTGCTCACATTAGAAATGCAAACATCTCTCTTGACTATTCTCTTTGCTTTATAGTCAAATTTACTGCCGTAAATTCCTTATCCATTTTTCAAAATTCCTGCTTCTGAAACAAGACTTTTCTCTCCATCCTCATTATCACTTCTCGTTTCGGGTCAATGTCATACATAAAAGATTTGAAAACGCTCTTTGAAAATTTTGGTTTCCTTTGTATACTTTCCTCATAATTCTTTTCACCTCCTTTACTCTATTCTAATACAGAAGCAGCCATTCTAAAGTAACAATTTCGTCTTTTCAATCACATTCATAAAACTCATCAAGGAATATCCATTACCTCAAGATAAGAAACAGTTTGTTTATGCCCATTTTTTTTAACACGGGATAATTGTAGCTTCACCTACAGTTGTAAGAAACAATGCAGAGATCCTGTGTACATGTACCAGATTCCATCAGTGGAAACATACATGTCTACAACTCATTGTAGCTGGGAAATTGATGTTGATGTGACTCACTGTCCTTATAATTTCTTTATCATCTTCATACGTGGACTCTGCTTAATACTTCCAGCATTATCTTTTGCTAAGCTGATTCTGAAACATTTATTTCATTATAGCAAATAATTATGCTCTATAGCAGTGGTGGCAAACCTATAGCATATATGCCACAGCAGGCTGTTTATTTCATTGAA
Organism: Hystrix cristata; assembly: GCA_004026905.1. Taxonomy (NCBI): domain Eukaryota; kingdom Metazoa; phylum Chordata; class Mammalia; order Rodentia; family Hystricidae; genus Hystrix; species Hystrix cristata. The sequence goes on from PVJO010006491.1 coordinate 53,147, forward strand.
AGCTCTAAAAGGTTCATTATCATTGCTCTATAGTATTAGATTTTTTTTTTTTAATTTTCCATGATGTGTTTATATCTGTGGTCTTGTTGGGCGCTTAAAGGAGCTTCATTATAAAAGAAAACAAATATATCATCACAACAACTTCACAGATAAATCATGTATACAAAATTCACTGCTTACTTTATTTACATTATATGATAATGTATAAAACCATCCAATGAAGAAACCGCCCTATATGCTTTATCATCTACATTGCAAAATTTTACAGATGATGTAGATGCACGACAGTGAGATTATATAATTTACATTAAACCACTTTACTCTTCACTGAAGAAGTCTATCTTTGTTATCTGTTATTATCTGCTTTTCAGATTCTGTGTAAGCTTTAGACCTATTCTGAGTTACTTGTGGGAGACTGGCATTATTCCTTGCAAATTCCCATAAGAAATTAATTCTTGTTTCAAAATCTTTTTTTGGATATCCAAGAAAGTAATTAAGAACTTGAAATTTGAAGGAGTTTTTTGCTTTGGTGTTTTGCTCAGGTCATACACATGGTGATTAGGGTAAATACTAGTGCTTGAGAGCAGTTTAGAATGAAGACCTTAATTTTACTGTGTGAAGAGATGATCCTAACGTCCTTATCTGCTTACGAAGAAATAGTTTTAAGAAAGCAGGAATACACAGAAGCATCAAACTAAAATGAATGTCAAGATAGAAGCTGTGGATTCTTTCCTCCTAGCTGCAGTTTTACTTCCACAAGTTTCTACCACAGAGTTGTAAAACTGCTTATTTATAATTGGAAATGGTCACGTGGAGGATCTATGTGCAGTTGAAAGAAGGTAAGGTCTTTAGAGGCGGCATTAACAATTGCAAAAGAAGACACCCATCCAACACACATCCGAAAACTATGGCATTTAGAGAAAACCTGCAATGAAATGAAGATCTCTTATGCCTATGCTGAAGTGAGATTAAATAAAACAACCAATGGAAGTGAAACTGTCTCCAATTTTGTACCATATTTGCACTATTTGAAATAAACTTAATATATACACAAACTGGAAACCCTAGGATTAGAGCTGAATTCAACATATATGCTGTGTGCTACAGGTAGAATTTTAAAAATAGTGAGTTGTCAATAGTGAAAAATAAGAATTAATAGAAACATGTTTTGAAGAACAAAGTTTAAACAGAAATATGTTGCAGACCCTCGATTACCTCTTCCACTCGAGTGCTCAGAAAATATTTTAAACTTAGAGAAAGTGAAATTAATTAAATAACAAAGGAATGTGTCAGGATAGAGTGAGCTCAGTTCTGTTTTGGAGAATACTCAAGAGTTTCTTTAACAGTATGTAATTCTACAGCTGGTGGTATACTTTCTAAACCCAAAATTGATAATAAGGACTCAGTGGCCCATAGAAACCTTAATATTTGTGGGAGAAACTTAAAGTGGAAGTGATTGTCTTAAATGAGGGGAGTATACATGTAAGAATTTTAGTCACTGCCAAAGAATTATAGCCTGGGCTATGAAGAAGACTCTGCCTCAAAAAAAAGATGAAAAAATATTGTGGCGATTAAAAAAGCAACTTATTTTTCTCCAAAACATGTAGCCGAGCAAGGCTTTAACTTCAGATATTGAGCAATATCTATACAATAATACCTCTCCTCTAATAGTAATAAAACTATTTTAGCTTTGTCCGTAATCATATATAAGATATGCAAAGCACTTTTCAAGTATTTTGTTGTATTCTTTTCCTTTCTTCACATACATCTACTCATAAGGAGCAGGTGGAACCATCCAGGTAGCTCAGCAATGCTACTGATCTTTGTAGCAGTGTTTTTCCCCGAAATCAATATAACCCAACTCTAAGAGGAAACTTAAAACCCTTTGGTGACTCGCTCAGTCCTCTTCCTGCAGGGCTGTTTTAGAGAAGTCCCTGGAATCAGGGCTGCTAAAAAGACAAATGTCGTGGAGAGTAAATGTGAACCAAATAAAAACACAGCAACGGGGAACCAGGCTTCATTTGTGCTCCTTTGAAACATAAAAATAACACCCCGTGTGGTGGAGAATCTCTGAATGCTGATCACAATGCATGAAATAAAAGGCACGGTCCGAATGGAAAGTATCTCATTTCAGGAGCATACTTCGCATAGCTCTGTGATTTGAGCAGTGACTGAATGCAGGAGGCCTCCTGCTTGCTTTCTTCCCTCTGTGTCCAGGGCTAACTGAGTGCTCCAAATGCAACCTTAATTGGCTGGTTCTGGCCTAACAGGGCCATCTGCTGTGGCTTCTAAGACTGTCTCCGGGGCCTCTGTTTTCTGCCCTGAGCACAGCAGGGTTTCTTTCCTCTGCCTTGCCTGTGTCGGGTGCATGCTGAATTTCTATATATATTCATTTCATTTTAATAATACTTTTGTCTAAAAGAAAGATTTTTTTTTAAATCCCTTAAGTCTTTCAAAGACATTTATCCTGAACTTTTCTATTGGCAATATGGAACAAAAAAAATCACTTTGAAGAAAGGAAACTAACATCAACCAAAAACAAGACAAAACAACTCCAAACAAAAACAGAGATAAGTGCATTGCCTAAACAATTTCTCTAGATATTTGTAAACAAAGCAGGGTACAGAACAAATGTATCTCAGAAGGTAATTTGTCTGCAGTAGGGAAACTGTTTTATAGTGTGTGGCACCTCCATCGCAAACATGGTAACGCCAAAATGTATATTATAACTCTGTTTCTGGCTTCCACTATTTGACTCATTATTTGAAATTAATCTATTTCATTATATTTTGTTTTGACCGACTGATGCTTAATCTTTCTTTCCTTCTAAAGTTACTGATATTGTCCAAGTAATTGCACGATACGCCTCCAGTTATTCTTTGTAGTTTAAATAAGAGTTTACACATGAGACCTCTGTATTAGTTATTTTCTAGAGTCAATGATTTGCAAGAGAACAGATTTAATACAGGGCATTCACCAGTTACAACATTCACACACACAAGCCAAATGAGGGAAGGGTGAAGAACATCTATCCGTTTAAGGGCTGGGAGCCCCCAGCACTGTCAGGTGTACATCTGTGTCTGCACTAAAATGCTGAAGAAATCTATATGGGAACCAGGATCTGATGCTCATGGCAGAGATGCAGACCAGAGCTCCCTGAAGTGAACAACAGCCATTCTGGATGACAGCAAGCCTCTGAGCTCCTCTTGCAATGAGAACAGCTGAGTTCCCTTCTGGAGAACCAACCACAACAGAGCTTCTCCTGGGAAACAGTCAGCCATTATCTCTGCACCTGTTTTGGCAATAACCTTCAGGTGGATCTTCTATGCCCAGAACCGCCCCACTTCAGGCCAACGGGGCATTCCTACTCAAGTTGACCACAGTCGACCACAGCCTCTTTGAGCAATCAGGTTGTGACTCCGTTACTGGGAGCCTGGTGCACGTGCAATACACTGGGAAAACAACCTATATATAGTGGTTGAAAAATTAGGGATTTACCAAATCCCTCTCAAAGTTAGGGAGCTACTATTTAATGAGTATATAATATTTTATTTTGAGAAATAGATAATATATAATTAATACTGATGCGTTTCTCTAATAGCCCCTTAAGATTTATGGCAAAATTGAAGGCTTTGGAAACCGTGTGATACTCAATTATACAGTGATGATATTGTCATTTATAGAAAAGAAATATATATTTTGGTCTATCTCCTCAGTTCCTGGCACAGAGTTCTTAAAATCCTTTGTCATTTCCTAGACAGTCTGGGTGCGAGGAAGAGCTTCTGCTCTCATATTGGATCTTTAACCCTGGGTTGTCATGCAACATTGCTACTCTTTTGGACTTTCCTGGGTGGTAGAAGTATTTTTTGTTCTACTGAGGTGACTGTTGTTCTGCTCCTGCCTAGAAGCCACAGTTGCAGTGGACCCCCAAAAATCGGGGGAGGGGTTATGTTCCTAGAGCACTCACTAATCGTGAAAAACTGCAAATTTCAGATATGGTCAGAAAAATGCCTATAAATACCTTTTTTAGTAGTTTGAGCCCTAAATATGCTGTTTCTCACAGTTATGTAATTTGATTTAATATAATACTGTATTAATAAAACCTTAGGCAGTACATTTTGATGGCATCCATAGGGATCTTAGGGCTTTAAGAACAAAACCAAGCACACTTAAAATAGTTAGATGCAGCACATCAACCTGTTAGGATGGGGGAATGTTGGTGGTTACAGGACAGCAGCCAATCAGCAGCAAGGAGAATTGACTAACACTCTAGGACTGGCTACTTGCAGCACCCTCGCCTGAAATTGAGGATATTTGGGGTTTCCAGAAATGGCGGGGGGGGGGGGTGTTCCACAATTAGGTTCTAAGTAAAAATCTGCAAATGACTGAGGCCACAAAATCTGAATTACGACTTCTTAGGGGATACTTTACTAGAAATATCACTCATAGTTAGAAGTTCGAAACCTGATTAGAAGTCTTCCCCAAGACTGGGAGAAATGTTGGAGGACTGACTCAGCGGTCAGCCAATCTTATGTCACAAAACCTTTATAAGACTTCCTAAATTCTGGGGTTTGCGTTCAGAGCATTTTCACTTTGGTGAACACAGTTATGTACCAAGAGGTGGCATATTCCAGCGCCACAGGACTGAAGCCCCTGCACAGGGAACTCTTGGGAAACTTGCCTTCCGTTCATTTTCACCCTTTACAATGTCTGTCCTAGACTGCCAATAGCAAAGAGACTCTTTTCTGGGTTCTGTGAACAGCTCTAGTAAATGAAACCTTAGAAGAGGATCATGAGAACTCCCAGTTTGTAGCCAGGTCGGATAGAATTTATGGATAACCTGGGAACCTGTGGCTTGTGATTGGCCTCTGAAGGGCTGGACAATTTCATGGGCCTGAGCCCTTAACCTGTGATGTCTGCAATAATCTAAGTTTGTGATAGAATTAAATTGAATTGGAGGACACCCAGCTGGCATTGGAGGACTAGTTAGTGAGAAAAAACCACGCACATCTGCACATTTTGATTACTGGAAGTATTGTGTGGAAGAGTATAGTTGGAGAAACTTTTATTTTTTAATTATATATAGGTAACAAAATACTCAAAGTGCATATTCAGTATTTTTAACTAGAAACTTGAGTACCTTTAATGTTTCATAAGATAAATCTACAGTAATACATTGAGAGCAGCTTCTGTTTTTATAGAAAGAGTTAAAATGTAGACATAGAGGCATTTAGGAAAACTTGACTATTCGTTATTACTAAGCTTTGACTTTGTTACTTTTATTTCTGTAATTAAAATTCAGTAAGTAATGCTCATGTTGGCAATATACAATTTCCACACCTTTTCCCAGTTTTTGAAACATACATTTTCTACCAAGGGGAAAAACAACCCTCTATATTACACCTGCACTTCCATATGCTAATATCATGTGTGAAAAATTGTTTGTATTTGTTTGTTTATTCTTTTGGATAAATTATAAATAAAAACTAGAAGAAGAGTTTCTATTTTACATGGATAGAACAGAAACTTAAGTATTTTCTTTTAATAAGAAAATATTAAGCAGAAGGATAAATGATGGTGTATTTACAGTGCAGGGTATTGGAAGGGGCTAAAGGGCAGGACTTCAGTTTTCTGTCCTACAGAGAATTCCACAGAATGTTACATAGAAGCACATACATCAACATAAGAGCAAAAACATAACAAAACTAGTCTACTGTTGTTACCAGAAAGCCAGGGTCATGCCCCAAGGTGTCAGAGAATGAGACCTAGGTTAGTAAGGTACAAGTAAATGTATTTAAAAGACATAAAGGCAAGAAAGTAAAAGATATAAAGGCAAAGGAGGGGAGCTCCCACTAGTTGGGGGGGGTTCTGAGTAGGATAACCACAAGGGCTCTTTGTCTAAAGGATTTTAAGGGGCTTAGAAGGGAGCTTGGGCCATTGTGTGAGCAATATGATCTCTACCACATAAGATATTATGTATTTTGGGGGTCCAGTGTATGCAGTGTTAATACAATGTCCATCAAGTTCCATGTGTCCTTGGGTCAGTGGCCTGCCTGATCATGCTCTGAGGAGATCCCAGATAGCCAAAGGACTCCTGGCAGATATTTTTGTAAGATCCCTGAAGGGTCATGACTTAGCAGACTCCATTTTGAGTTTTGTGACTCCATTTTGGGGCCACTGTCCTTAATGCATCATGGACTCCTAACTCCCATCTCAGTAATCCCTGTCATACTGTGACATAAAAGCCAAGGATTTTTGTCAATGCTGTCATTTTCATCAATTTGTAAAGCTTACCTACTCTTTGCATCTGCTTTAGTTACTATTTTAGGTGGCCAAATGAATGATATTGAGCAATAGAAGGAGAAAATCCAAATTGACTATTAGGGATAAACTAAAAGAAAAGTACAAAAGTAACTGAAAGAAGTCTATTAGAGTAACGTTTTTAAAACAATTCAAAATAACAGTTTTTCACAAATTTAGCTCCAAATGTTCCATTGTAGTTTTCATGAGATTATTTCAATTCATATTCAAACTTCTCTCCTAAGGGGAAACTTAATTATTTTCAGTTATTATCTATCATTTCTTATCTCTGTGTAAGTTTGGTGAAGAACTGATTATATCATAAATAAGGCTCTTTGCAATTTTTAGTGTTTTTCTTCCACCACAGATTCTGATTTGTTCTTTCATTGACAACAACAGAAAAGACACTTAAAATGAAAGATTGTCTTAGAAACATTTGGGTTTTTCGGATAAATGTTTTAAATCATTTCTAAACTACCATTATGTTATTCTCTAGCATTTAATTTAATGTTTCCTCATACATTATGGCTGTAATGCATGATGATGAGTCACAGTCAGGGATGGAAACATGAAGTTTTGGATTTCTCCTTTGATTTTACTCTTTACTTATTTAGCAGAGACTGCTCTTGAAATTTTAAATGTTCCAGACAGCAAAGACAAGGAATGGCTATGTTAAAGTCTAATTAAAATGGAAATATTGGAATTCCATTATCTTTTCTAGCTCCATCATTAGCTATTTTTAACTCAGTTACTTTAGGCAATGACAAAGAGTTAATTTAAAATCTGTCAAATGGCACCCGGGCTTGAAAAAAACACATCTAAATTTATATAAGAATCATTTTTTTTTATAATTACGTAGTACGTAGATGGGAATGAAGTTGGAAAGTAAAAACTCCAATACTAAATGTGTCATTTTAATATTAATCCTTATACACTAAAAAATTTGAGTGAAGGACTTGGTTGAATTAGGCATGCAAAGCAATGTATTTTTGTAAGAATTTTAAAACTGTTGAAGATTAATATCCATTTAAACTCTTAGAGATGGGCTGTATAACAGCATCTTTGGGACCTGGAATCAATCTGTCGTTGTGTCTCTCTCTCTCTCTCTCTCTCTCTCTCTCTCTCTCTCTCTTTCTCTCTCTCTCTTTCTCTCTCTGTGATACTGGGGATTGAACCCAGGACTTCTGCACTGAGGTACCTCCCCAGCCATTTAGTTTTCTTTTTAAAATTTTTTTTTGAGACAGTGTATTGCTAAATTGCTTAGTTACCCAGACTGAGCATGAACAGGCGATCCTCCTGCCTCAGCCTCCAAGAATGCTGGGATAATAGGTGTGTGTCACTATTTCCAAACTAGGCTTCCGTGCTGCTTAATGTGAAAATTCAGCTGTAATTTGCTATGCATTAGAATCTTTGTTTCTAGTCTATATGAAATATTTATTTCTATTTTGTCTTCTGATTGTACATGTATTTGATTATTTCTTTTTATATATTTCATTTATACCTACCTGATAATATATAATTCATATTTATTACAAAAAATTTGAACTGATTCTCTTGAGTTTTCTAATTTTATGATTGTACCATCTGAAAATAGTGATGGTATGCTTTTACTGCAAAAATATTTCTTTCTTACGTAAAGTCTGTTTAATGGGCCAACAGTTCCAGAATAATAAATAAGAATGTAGACACTTGTACATTTGCTTTATTTGTGATCTTAACTAGAGCAAACATGTGACTTAACATAAATGCACTGTATTATATATCAATTTAGGTTCTTTATCTACCAGTAATAGATATCAACTCTAGATAAATTAGACATGGAAAGGATGCCTTAGAAACACTTTGGTAAGCTAACCGATTTAATGTAAAGATATGAATTATATCAAGATTTATGTTAGAAATGACTGCTGTCAACAAGGATGGCGGCTGCGCCATATTTATTGCATGTGGATATCACAGGCTGGCACGCCCTCTCAAAGTGGTGTAGAAATGGTACATTTCAGTCCCAGGGTAAAAGTACTTCTGTGGTCCTACTACCTGTTATTCCCAAATCGTGCTGAGTGTGCTCAAGGCTTTTGAAAATGTTGGGGTCTGTTACTTGGAACTTAAGTCATTTGTCTAGGAATTTGTGCTGAATCATCAAAAAATATGTTTATATTATGAAATGGAACATAAGAAAAGACACAATTAGGCTCCAGAATTCTCTTAAATGAAATGACATTGTTATAAATTTTCTTCTCAAATATTTGAGAACAGTAGGATATGCTTCTTTTCCCCCTGGACCTCAGCTATGATTCTTCTGTGCTAGTCCTTAGCAGAATTTTTGTTATCTCTTTACTGTTAGCATGAACACAAAATCGTTTACTTCTCTGACTCTGACATATGGCAGTAGGTAATGCTGGCAAGCTCCTATTCTTGTGGTAAGATAAGGACAGACGATTTCTCCTGTTTGATACTGTCTAAGAAGGCGGCTGAACTGACCACATTGACTCTTAGTTACTAAATCATTCCTGTTTTCATCTGCAACATTTATTCCATCTCTTTCATTTTATTTCAAATATTGAATGCAAGTGAGCCCAGTGGTTTCTTGGTATTCTCTGATATTTGGAGTCCCAGACAAATGTTATTATCTCCAAGGAAAATTCTCTGCTGAGAGGTGGAGGAAAGAAAAGAGATAATTCAAGAGTTGTTAGTTGTCAGCATACTATTAGATCGAGACAAATTTCTTTGGAACTCAAGGAAAACCATCTATAGATATTTTTAATTCTTTCTTCTCCTAGAAATTATAATTATTTTGAATACATTTAATTGGAAAAACATTATTAGATACCACAGATAAATTAAGAAAAATGGAAAGATATCTTCACTTTCAAGAAATTCCTAAAAAAACACATTTTTTTTGGAAAGAGACAAAAACTCAGGAAATTTTAAAAGTATTTTCCCATTGATTACTACATTCTTAGAATGACTATCAGAAAAAGTTCTAGTTTCTTCTCTCTCGCTCACCTCTCTCTCTCTTTTCAAGGTAATAATTCATTCTGTATTTGTCTTCCAAGATCCCCTGCTTAGTGTACGTGCGTGCGTGTGTGTGTGTGTGTGTGTGTGTGTGTGTGTGTGTGAAGGTTTCACTTTATAGTTTACTACTTTTTTGTTGTTGAATCTTATTTTTATTTTATATCTTTTATATTTCATGCTATATAAAAACTATTAGTTTTTTTCTGTATTTTGTTACTACTCATATTGCTGAATAGTCTTAACAGATTTAATGGCTTTCAATCCATTTTTCTTTAGATTTTCAGTGTGACACATATTCGGTATGTAATGCTACTGTGTAATATTTAAAATTTTAAGTATTTTTCTCATATTATGAAATTTTCCAGAATTATTAGCACATATATTGAATAGTAATTATTCTGTGTATACGTTCATTCTCCTCCCATAATGCAAATGTCTCCAGTAGGTTTCATTATCAATATAACATTTCTAAAGCTCCATGTATCCCTTTCGATACATGGATGACCTATTTTACCTTCATTCTTTCTATATAAATTTGTAACCAACTTAGCATATTGCTACACTTCTTGACTGACTAAATTTAAAAAGAAAGAGGATAAATGCAGTTTAATTAATTAACTTGAGCTGCTCTTTGGAACAACTGGTCTTCACTGAGTTTGAAGCCCATGTGTAAGGATTAGGGTAAAACGCTTGAAGTGTGACACTTTCTTATGAGTGTTCTTTGTGTTTACAAGAGTGTGGTTCAAATGTTTTTCCAAGTGGAATGTCAGAAAGGACACCAAGCATCGCAGAAAAAGCTACACTTCATAGGAAAGGGAAACATGAGAGAAAGCAAAAAAAATCTCAAACAAACAGTATTTCTTTTAAATTCTAATGATACATTTTTACCAAAGATCAATTAATATAATCCATCTTATTCCCTTTAAAATCATCAATTATTTCTTACTATATTCCCTACTGATAAAGTATTATGTGACAGTGACTAGACTCAAGGCCAAGTGTACAAAGTTATTTGTGAATGGATTTTTGCCAGAATTTGATAATAGTATATGTCACCTCTAACCAACTGATGACAGGGACCATTAAGTACTATACACTTCCCCTTAAGATATTACTTGTATATTCAAGCTGTCCTGCAGTTCAAAATATTGAAACTCTTAGAATCTATGTGTTCTGTCTATTTCTTTTATTCCCTCTTCTTCTCACATGAAGTCTTTTGCTTAGTAAAATCGAAAATTATCTTCAAACTTAATGCTCACTGATCCAAAATATTCATATCTAGTTGACAGGATAATACATGTCAGATATAAATTAACTTGTAATATCTTAAATTGTTACCAAAAGTGGCATGCCCTACATATTTTTCTCTTTTGACCTTTGTATGATAATAAAATATCCTGCCTCCCTGGTACTTTTGTTTTCATGGTTTTCTCCTTTTTAAGCTCCTTAGGGCAATGTTCCAGATCACCTTAAGTTTCCAAATAGAATTGTATGGTTTAGGCATAATAGCATCTGACAGCGGCAGAGCAACAGTCATTTTTAAAGAATTTATGGATTTTTCAGAATGTTATCTGGGATGCCACCTCTGCCCACATCACTGATTCATGAGTTCATCTTTGGCAAGACAGCTGCAGAATTACTTTTCTACGGAGGACTGATAGCTTCTTGGGGGAGAAGAGGGTCAGCCTGTCACTGAGTGGATATCATGCAACATAAAGCCCAAATGGTGTAATGCTAGAAAAAGTCATCAAGTATTTTGCAAAATGCGTTTCTTGCTGCTCGGATTCCATCAGGCAGCAATCTTTACTCTGATTCTGTGAAGTCACTTCATCTCTCTCTCAGCCTTCCCCTGCGTGTCGCTTATCACTTTTCCTCTAGAGCAGATTCGATGTTCTGTCAACTTTGTTGTTGGTTTTGGCACTGTTTTGTGCAGCCAACCTCATAAACAAAAAAATCAAAACAAGGAAAGCAATGTCAACTGGTCTTTTCTTTGCCAAATTTCATAAAGAATGTAAACTTTTCCAATAAGTGATAGCATGACAGCTGATTTGTATCATTGTTTTTCTGCCTCGTGCTTTTCAAAATCTTATTTACGCTCTTTTAAAAAAATAGCTTCTCTTGCTTAGAACTTGAGTCACAGCAAAATTTCTTCCTGGCATTCATATTTCTGCCTCATGTTTGATCCTTGACATCTATCAATTCTTTTGTGAGATTTAAAAGGCACCAAATCAGCTCAAAATGGATTAAAGCCTTAAAGCCTAAAACCAAGAAACTCCTTGAAGAAAATATAGGAAAAGCTCCTTGACATTGGCCTGGGCAATGATATTTTGGGCATCACATCAAAACCTCAGGTGAAGGAAGCAAAAACCAACAAGTGAAACTGTGTCAAATTAAAAATCGTTTCATGTAATAAAGAAATACAATCAGAAGAAAATCTTCCAATGGGAGTAACATAAGCAATTCAGATAGGTAATATAGAATCGATACTCAAATATTTGATGAACTCAGACAACCACAGAATGAAGAAATAAAAAATTAATAAAAGCAACTGAATAGATGTTTGTCCAAAGAAGATGTTTTTAAAAACGGCCACCAGGTCGATGAAAAGGTACTCAACGTCACTAGTTATCACAGAAATGCAAGTCAGTACCACAGCAACCTGTCACATCACACATTACGCTGACTGTCATTCACAGGACAAATGATAACATATGATAGTGAGAGAGTGGTATATTAGTCCTATTTCCTGAAAAATTATCTAACATGTGAAACTTAAATCAGGAGAGGTTTATTTAGCACGCAGTTTTGGAGGGTTCAGTCCATGGTTGGCTGGCTCCAAGGCAAGAAAATTATGGGAGAAGCAAAGCTATTTAGTTCATGGTGGCCCAGAACACAGCAGAGCCAAAGAAAAAGGAAGAGGAATGAGATACGGACCACAAAGTCACAGCTCCATGACCCACCCAGACATGCCCACAAGTGGGCTTTTTTCTCATCCCTTAGATGGCAATCAAGCCAATCAAGTTGACAACTAAGCTTCATTGGTACACGTCTAGAAGAGAGAATTCTTGTACATATTTGGCAATTTAAATTGGTACCACCCTTGTGGAAAATAGTATAGAGCTTTTTTAGAACATTAAATATAAACTAACAGTCATCTTTCTTTCGAATATACACCCAAAGGAAATGAAATGAGTACTTGAAAAATGGACACCCTTCTATTCTCATTTTAGTATTATTAGCAATGCCTAAAACATGGACACAATCTAAGTGTTCATTAATTGATGAATAGATAATGAAAACATGACTTAAATACAGAGTAGAATACTATTCAGTCTTTAAAAAAGGAAAGAAATTCTATTGTTTGCAACAACATCAATTAACTTAGAGGACGTTTATTAAGTGAAATGAGCCAGATATTGAAAATCAAATGGTGCACAATCTCATCTGTAGGTGGAATCTTCCCTCATCCAAGAAAGATTGGCACCCAGACCCTGTAGATATCTGAATGTATGGATGCTCAAGTCCCTTATATAAAATGGTACATTATTGGCACATAACTCATGTGTATCCTCTTGTATGTTTAAATCATCTCTAGAATACTTATAATACCTCTTACAGTGCAAATGCTATACAAAAGTTATATTTTTAGGGATCATTTATTTGTTTAAAAAATATCTCTGTAAATTCAGCACTGATGTGTTTTTATTTTTCTTTCAAATATTTTTGGATCCATGGTTGATGGCACCTAAAATGTAAAGTCTACAGATACACAAGACTTAGAGTAAATGGAAGCAGGGAATAGAATGGTGATTAGCAGGGAGCAGACAGTGGGCAGTGGGTGGAGAAGAGGCTAATAAGAGGATCCAAAATCACAGTCATGTGGAATGAGTAAGTCTAAAGATCTAATGTGTAGTGTGATAACTAAATTAATAATATTTTACTGAACACTGGAATTCTGATAAGAGGGTAGATTACAGGTACTTCCATTATACACAAATAGGTATCAGTATAAAGAGAAAGTTATGTTGATTTGCTTACTGTAGTGGACATTTCCCTATGTATATGTAGACCATCAAATCATGCTGTGCACATATGTACTATTTTAGGAGAAACTTAATAAAATAATATAAAGAAAAATTTCCTCTATTTTCTGAAGGTTCAATAGCTCTGTCTATGGAACAAACTAATGGCAGCCAAATGAATAGGAGAAATGGGAACAAAGTTATAATTCACACAGGAACATCAAGGAAAGAAAATGAATACCCTAAAAGAAAGTAAGATGTAGAAGCTTCCATATTCTCTACACTGAGAAGCAGGGGGGCTGTTTGACCCTGAGGAAGAGTAATGATTCGGGAAAAGATGACTAGACTCTTAGAACAGCTGGCGGCCTGTGACAATTCAGGTCCAATTGAAGTGGGAACCCCGAGTTGACCCTGCTGCCCACTCGGTAGTCACCTCATCTGGGCATGAGAGAATTGCCACACATACAAAGTGTATGCCAATTTGAGTCCTTTATTAGCCGGCAGCTGAGAGTGGGCTCATGCACCGAAGAACTCTCAGCAACTGATGCGACACAGAACAGGGTTTTTATAGGCAGAGTGCAATTCCATCAGCGTCACAGGATTGTTAGCAGAAACTGTAATTACGTAGGAATCACAGGATTGTTATAGAACTGTTGATTAATACATTTTTCAAGAAAAGCAAGTTGTCATTGGTAACGCTAAGTACAGGTTGTTCTGTCCCACAGAAGGTGGCTTCGTGTGGGGCTCGCAGAGCGTTAATAGTTCAGCAAAAGGTCAGATTCTCATGGAGGCCACCTCATAAGGAAGAACTAGGATAAAATGGAGGCACTTTGGCCATCACATGATCCTGGCATCAAACTCCAGCCTCTTTCCCTCCCGTGGTCTGATTTAATTATCTCTGGCCGATGAGATACCTGAGGAAAGGCTTTGGGACAGTTGAGTTCCTTCTGCAGGATCTGTCTTTAAGCAGACAAAGGAAGGTTTTCCTGCCCTTGCTGTCAGTTTGAAGCAAACTGCTAACCAAAGTAGCATATTTTGGTGCGATAGTACCTGAACACCTTCAGCAAAATGAACACATGTTAGCCCATCATAAAAACAGTTACTATAAAAGCAGACTGCATGCCACTTCATGGAGACCTTCTAGGAATTTCTTAAAAAAGAACACTCCTGGGTCTCACCTTGAATACATTGAATAAAAATCTACATTTTATCAAAATCTCCAGGTCATTTGAATGCATATAAAAGTGCTGTTCTAGATAATCCATTAGACTTCAGTTATTTTTGTTTTAACATAATCCTTAAAACAAAAGGTATTAATAGGTATTAATCCTGCTGTGAGGGTAAGAAATCTGGCTTTCAGAAATTTTAAGTAACTTTCTCAAAGTGATACAGGAAGTAAATCATGATGAATTTGTGGGAATGAATTTGATAGACTCATTTAAACATTATGCCTGATTCCAAAGCCTGCACAAAACCTGTTTTTAATTTTTGCAGTAACCTCTTTACATCTAATAAAGTGTTCTCAATATTTTTGGATTTTTTAAAAAAAGATTAATCTAGCACCTATATAATATACCTGGAAAAAATGAGAGGTTTTCTGTTTCCTCAATGAGCTAAAATTTGGTAAGAGCTAGAGGAGAACCAGAACTAACATATTTTCTATAGACTTAGAATATGAATGTCTGAATAATCTCATCTTTAGTGTGTAAATATGATTTCAAGCTTTTCTTTATTTGCTATTCAAGGAAATACTAATGAAAGAAACTAGTTCTTTTTTCCCTGATATACCATGGTAAGATTTAAGGTATCATAAATAAGGATTTCAATATCCCAATTAAATAGTATCACAAGAAAATGTATGAAAAGATTAATGTTGAGAAAAAGCATCCCATTGCAGTGTGAAAATTTTAAAAATGCTTCCAAACTTTCACCCTGTTACTAGATCCTGAGATCTGAAATACTGCGAACCATTAAAAGGAATAGAATAAAATATTTTGGAAATTATATAGGCAAGAAAAATCTATATGCAGACCTAATGTAATAATTAGGCTTATTGTTAAGATGTGGCAGAAAACTACATACATGCTGAATGGGTAGCACTCAGCATAAGCCTGCTTTATAAATGCAGGGAATTTGTATTACAAATGAACAATCAGAAGTGACCTGATGAAAGATTTTAGTAAAAGATTCAGGCAAGAAATATATTTGGAATGTAAAAGTTTTTTTAATTTCCAGGACACCTTGGAATATTAGGGTGATGAAAGAGCTCTCCAAAAAAAAAAAATGCTTGTTTCCTTTATTTATAAGTTATGTTCCATTAAAAGTCTCAAGATTAGTGGTAGAAATGTCTTGAAATAAAGGAGTAAGGGTAATTCAGTACAGATTCAATACTTTTCAATATCTTAACACACAAAATGAATGAATCTCTGGTTTTAAATATTTGTCTTTACAACTCTTTTGTTTATAAAATCTAGTTCAAACTTTAATCTTTCCATAACACTGGTTTCATTTAATATGTCATTTTTAGGTAATAAGTTTTTGTTATTCTTCTTTTTTAATGGTCAGAGGCAAAGGTTTTTTTGTTCTTTGATGAGCAATCTTCATCAGTGACTTCTATTTCAAAGTCGTTTATGGGAATCCATTGAAATGGATGATCAAAAAATCCATTGAACTGGTTTCCTTACACAGCTATGAGAAGTATCCTTACTAGTAACATTTTACTATTTACACATTTAATTCACTGTCACTAGGGGACTCCTTTGGCATCTTAACTTAGATTGAAATCCCCAAATTGAACTCAGTTAAAAGTCAGCAGCCTTCACTTTGAAGTAGGAGCGTTTGACTGTCTATCAGTACAGCCCAGGGCCTTCTAGACTTGGGGCAAACATGGTTGTGGTGGTGTCCCAATTTCTGACCTCAGACTGGATCTTTTACCCTCTCAGAGTGGTGGAACCAATAACAAGATCAATTACTAGTTGAGCTGTGAAGGGGACTTTTATTCTTGGCCATGAATAGGAAGAGAAAGGGGTGAAAACTTGCAAGCCGAATTCTCAACCATTTGGAGTTCAGGAGACTATTGAGTTAAAGAGATGAGGGGAGAGATAGAGTAATAAAGGAAATGGATAATAATATCTTTTCCTGAAATTCAGATGCCACATCTTTCTGCTTCTTTCATGGTTCTTTCCAGTCATTGTTTTGATGACCGTCAAGTCTCATGTTGTGGAGATTGTGTGATTCATTGTCCAGATGTGATTATAATAAAGTTGGGGTTGGTTGGTGGTACTTGGACAGCAATCATTAGATCCAACCCATCTCAGCTGGCACATCTGAAGTGGAACTCCTTGAGCATGCAGTCCTCAAAAATAAACATGATTAGGTCCATTCTGGTTTTAGTTTAGTCCATGGTGAGGGATATGAGTCTAGATTTAATCTTCTGCACATGTACAGCCAGTTTTCCCAACAGCATTGATTAAAGAGGCCATCTTTCCTCTAGTGTGTATTTTTGGCTCCTCTTTTGAAGATCAAAGAGTTGAATGTAAACCCAGAGTAAAAATGAAGAGTAAAATAAAAGATTGATAATAGGAAGCAGGGAGACAGATCATTCCCAAAAGGGAAGGAGATTAAAAGATGGGGAGAGGGGGAGGGAGGGAAGAGATAATGGATGAAAAAAAGGAATTAGAACGTGTTATGTACATGTACTAACTCCACACAAGGAATATAAACACTGTATAGTGCAACGTGTACAAAAATAAAAAAAGGGGGCGTCAAGGGATGGGTGCAGGGTGAGGAAAGTGAAAGGGGATGAAAAAGAAATTAAGATGTGTTATGTACATTTTTCAACTCCCCACAAGGAATGTAACCATTATGCACCACACAGATGTCCTAATAAACTCAAATTCAAAAAATAAACACCATTAGGGCAGGGTAAAATTTCAGCTATATTAAGTAGACCGACAACTTGCAGGAAGGATAATGGTGAAGCTGGAGAAAGACTGACTGTGAGGGAGAACTGAGTTGAAAATTTCTAACTTTTTAGTTCTTTTCCCTTGTCTGCCAGCATAATAACTGATCTATCAGAATGGAAGCAGAGATTCTGTTCATTTTAAACCAAGTGAGGCATTCAGAACATCCAGTCATGTGTTTTCTGGACTACAGATAAGAGAAAAATAACTGCAGAAAAATCTAGAAGAGTTTTGCCTTGAAAAGTCTAAAAATGAAGAGCTGGTTGAGACTAATTACATGTCTACTGATAGCAGTGGAGGTAATTTTTTTTTTTGTCCAGAATATACACTATAAAAAAGCGAAAGTGCCAATGATAAAGAGAAAAAAGTTTATTTTCTTTTCTACCTCTTTTGTTTGAGACATTAAAATCTGGTAAACCAGTTATGTACATGAGACATAGGTCATGAATAATTACAATAATCAAACCACCAAAGTTATAAAAAATGTTACAAAACACATATGTTACTGACTAAAAAGCAATTACTTCTTTCATTTAACAGATACTTCTATAGAGTTATTTTATATACCAGGCAGTTTACTGATCACTTTATAAATATTAATTTAATGTTTAATAATCTTATTCATATCTTGAAATCAAATTCTAGGACTTTTTCATCATACCATTCATTTTAAAATTTATGGAAGAAATTAAAAGATTATGGCAAATGCACGTGCACACTCTTACATTTACTTAGCTAACGTCATTATTTACATTTTGTGTGAACGTAAAAGTACCTTTGCAAAACCACTAACTTAATCCTTGGATTTTGGTTACTAACCAGCTTTTAAAGACCTACATATGAAATTTGTTTCTCTAAACTTTATGCAAATAGCACTTTGTTAATACGAAATAATAGTGGATGCTCATCAGACCCCTTTTAATGCTTTTCTGAAATGTTAATTGAATCCCTGCCTAGCTGGTGGCTGATAAGAGTCAAAACATCTATATCTTTTGCACTCAGATACTCTTACTCA
The DNA here is from genome assembly GCA_004026905.1 of Hystrix cristata. Lineage (NCBI taxonomy): Eukaryota > Metazoa > Chordata > Mammalia > Rodentia > Hystricidae > Hystrix > Hystrix cristata. Next base: position 71,461 of record PVJO010006491.1, read on the forward strand.
GGAACATCTTGTACAAAAACATCAAAGTTTCAATCCATTTGTTAAATTGCATAAATTTTGAAAACAGTTTAAACCTACAAGCTGAGCTGTAAATGCATTTCGAGAAACGGAAGTGAAGGTGTAACCCTTTCTCTACTCACAAAGTATTCGATTTTAATTCTAGTGGCTCATTCATCTGAGTAACACACTTTTCATTCTCATCTCATGGCAGAACGCGAAACTGTTTACACAATTTGATGTATGCAAGATTTATCTGAATGAACTCTAAAAAAAGGAATTTTTCAATTTGTTTTAACAACTCGTTAAAGAATAAATGGGCTATAATAATCTATATGCATGTAAAGTTTACAATTTCATAAGATACATACCTTATACATATATAATGCAAGTATCTTCTAAAAATATATATACATAATATAGGTGCGTATTTCCTTGAGATTATTACCAAAATACTAGACCTATCTAACATCTGCAAATTTCTTCTTGTCCTTTTGTAATCTCTTTTTCTTCCTCTTACTTACGAAGCTTCTTCTATCAGGTTATTTTCCCTCTTGTATACAGCAACTGTTTTCTATCGCTATTTATTAGACTTTATTTTTTAAACTTTGTTATAAGTAGAATCATATCATGCTTATTCTTATGCCCTGGTTACTTATACTCAGTATATTGATTATTTTGAGATTCGTGTTTTTCTGTACATCATTTATATTTTCTTATTGTTGAATAGTGTTATATTGAATACATCAAATTCAATACACCAGAGTTTACTTATCTATTTACTTGCAGGCGGATATTTGAGTTATTTTTGGTTTTTGTCTATTACAAAAAAAAACTGCCACGAGTCTTTGTATGCTAGTCTTTTAATGAATATATTCATTTATTTTTCTTACACAAATAACCAGGAGTGAAATGGTTAGATAATATGATCAGTATGTGTTTATCTTTAATTTTAATTGTTATTAAGAAATGGATTTTATTGTTTTAGAAACTCTTCTGCTGCACATGCACAATGATGAATACCCTTGTAAGAACTTTACCAAGTGTCTACTAATTTTAATTCATTTACTCCTATGAGGAAGGCACCACACTAATCAACTAGTTACTGGCACAGTTATTAATTTGCAATCTTGATGTAAATCGTTCCACTAAAAACAATGAACAAATCTCAATAAAAGCAGGCAGACAAAAATCTTTCTTTGTTGTGTGAAGCCTAAATGATTCTCATCCATTAAACTAGATAATTCGTAAACCTTTAGTTGATTTAAATCCTGGCTGTTGTGAATGGTATTGGATTAATAAACAAGGGCATAGCAATATGTCTTTCATATACTGACTGCATTGCCTTTGGATATATATCCAGAAATGGGCTTACTGGATCATAAAGTAGTTCTATTTTTAGTTTTTTGAGGAAACACCATATAACTTTCTAAGTAATGATTGTTAATTTACATTCTCACTGCAATGTATAAGAATTCCCCTTTCTCTGCATCTGTACCAGCATTTGTAATTTTTTGTCTGTTTGGTTATAGCCATTCTAACCAAGATGGGATAATATCTCATCATTGTGGTTTTAAATTGCACTTTTCCAGTGATTATTGATGTTGAACATTCTCTTATCCTTCTTGGTCATTTAATATCTTCTCTGGAAAAATAGCTATTCAGATGATTTGCCCATTTTTAAGTCAGATGATAGAATGATTATTATTATTATTTTTGCTGTTGAACAAAGTTGAATAGTGGGTACCCAAGTATAATTAGATAGAGGAATAAATTCTAATACTACAGGAAAATAGGTGGCTATACATCAAAATAATTTAATATATATTCAATAATGAAGTAAAAACAAGTTTAAAGAATCTAAAATAGTAATTACCTAGTTTCGATCATTATGCATTGTATATATGTATCAAATTATCACACTGTTACCTCATAAATATGTACAGGTAGTATTAATCTATTAAATGCATATATTTTTATAACCTGAATAATTTTCAAAGTGAAATACAACTTATGAAATAAATAAATAAATTTATAGTTACGAAGTTATAAAACTTTAATGAAATACACAAGATAATCTTTCAGAAGAATAGATAGTCATACTCTAGGAAATATATCATTGTGATTAATCACATGATTTTTAGAAAAAGATTGACTCTGTTTACACCATGCAACCAAATCTTACTGCAATATTGAGCAATTTTCTTCACTCTTTCTTCTCCCCTATCACTCTGCTTTATATTAAATCAGGCATAGCAATTGAAAACAAAATACGAATAGGAGGAGGAATATGAATAAGCAGGAGAGCTATTAATTGTGACTTTAAAATCAATCTAAAATGTTAAAGCTATTAAAGAACAAAACAACAACAAAGAGATGTGAAACCTAATAACTCTAAAGTAGCAGCTTGGAAATGTCAAAACGATAGATATTTTGGGTAGAAACCTGCTTTTTTGACTACTAATATGAGCCTGGGGAGTCTTTTGCTAAAAGTGTACCCTTGACCTCTTTGTATTTTTTACATTTGTCAAAATAATTATTTGAATTCCCCAAAATGAAAATATCCTGTTTAACAATGAAATGAGTACTCATCTAAAATTAATTTGGCCACTAATCAAAAATATTCTATTTACACCCTAAATAATCTGAAAACAAACATTTTAACACTTTGAAATCAGACATTATCATATAAAGGTAACTGCTCTGAATAGCTAATGTAACTCTTGGATGTATCTTTGTTTTAGTAACAATACAAAAACACCATGTAAAATATTTAACCTGCATATTTGCATAAATAACTCCAAAAATACTTATTTGAACAGCATTGTTTCCTAGCCAAAAATATAAGTAAATATTTATTTTTAAAGTGAAATATTTTATTTTTATTCAGTTTTAAATTCTATGGGGTTTTTTTGTGTAACTACTCTTAAATACGTCTAGAGATACACATTTGAGATTTTTAAAATTGCATTTTAAAAAGCTAAATAGAGAATGTTTTGTAGGCAGTAGTTCTTATCATAGTGTGTCTAACAAATTTCAGACATTTGAATTTCATATTCATTATCAGTTGCCTGTAGACGAACAAAAAACTTTTTCTTCTCCTCACAGAATATGCAGACTAATGTCTTTCCTTCAAACGAGCTATCATCTTCTTGCAGAATATTTTCCTGAGAAACTCTGAAAGTTAAATTACAATGAGATTAAGGCAAAGAACAGGAACGAGTAATTTACGTGTATCTCATTTTGTTACGACTGATCCCTTTTCTACTGTCGAAATTCCAGAGTTCTAGAATGAGAAAGATTCCATAGGGTTTTAGCTCAATGCATTCACTTTATAGATGATAAAAATTCAAACAAGAAAAAATGAGTAGATGAAGTGTACTTAGCACTTAGGTCCATGAAGGATGACTTGACTATAAGTCCCCTGAGTTTATATTAAGAGTGATGAATTCTAAACTGGATGTGGTGGCATGTGACTTTAATCCAAGTTAATTTTGAGCCAGAAGGATCATTTAAACCCAGGAGTTTGAGGCCAACCTGGAAAACAAAATAAGATGCTGTTGCAAAACAAACAAACAAAAACTATTACTTTTACTATAGAATTTCATACATTAACTATATTCATAACACAAGGTTTTACTTGTTTTGTACTATCTACTCTCTGAATTTTCCTTAATTACATAATGACAAGCTTTAATTTCTACACAGTTGCTTGGAATGCAGACTGCATTGCCCAATCTTCCTTACAAAGTGCAGTAATAAGTCAAACTTTGGCTCATGAAATGCAATGTTTCAGGTGTAAATTGTGGAAAGAGTCCTTCAAGAAGACAGATAGATCCTTTTTTCCACATTCTGCCTTGTGCTTGCTGGAAGCTGGTCAAAGACTCTGAAACTGGAACGTCTTAGGCACTACGGTAAAGCTACATTACATGAGAAGAAGAAGGCTGTCAGAGCCCAGGTGGCGAACACTTTTGTGGAAACACCGTGAACTCGAGGTCACTCTGAGAGGATGCGGTAGTCCTGTGGCAATTAAGAGCCTTTAGTCTAAGAAGCTTTAGCTGAGCTTCGATACTGAAGTCACTTGTGCAGCATCCAAGTGGGTTTCTTCAGCATGTTATAGAAAAGCACCCAGGGGCCTGGGGATTTAGCTCAGTGGTTACAGTGCTTGCCTAGAAAGAGCAAGGCCATGAGTTCAATCCCTAGCACCTAAAAAAAAAAAAAGGGCACCCGGGGTGTTGTCCTAGAAACACCAGAGCAGCCTAGCTTAGCTTGTCTTCCACTTATGACTTAATGAAAGAACATATGTTTTCTGTTGCTCCATATTCTGACAATTGGAAAATGTTCTATTATATAGTCATAGGAAGCCATATGTTCACCCCAAATACATTTTCAAAGGAGAAAGTATTTATTCCCAGCTAGAGATGTTGTTGAAGAGCCGTACACCCATTTCAGACAAAATCAGTTATAATGCGAGATCTCCTATCTTCAAGGTTCTTACTTTATATTCCGCCAGAAAATGGCATACATTTTGGCCACAAAGATGCAAAATCATGTATCACATTTCAGGATGAATATCAATTTTGGAATTGTAAAAGAAATATGTCCAAAAAAGTGGCATAATTAAAAAATTGAATGATGGGCCATGACGATTACGGTAAATGATAAAAGCCATGGGAAAGATGAAAGAGATTAATATTAGGTTGACACATAGCCAAAATTAAATTTTATCACTACTAATAAATTATGGTACATCCATAAAATGGAATAATATGCAGTTATTAAAATGAGTGATATGGATATCATCTAAGGAAAGAAAAAAATCTCAAGAAAGATGATTAACTGAAAAAGACCAAATTGCAGAAAAAATATATATAGTTCTACACAAATGCTTAAGAATTCCGTCTTTATAATTGAGTGTGTAATACAATTGTTGGCTCAGTGAGTACTGGAATAGATTTTACTGTTTGTTTAATGAGAACTATAATTTCAACTTTTAGATTGTGTTGCATGAAACCTTTCGCTTGAGTTAGCCGTATGAAGGTGCAGGATCTTTACAGGCAGTCAGACCCGATACAACAACAGACGATGGAAAGGGAAATTTCAGATGTCTGTTGGAACTAAGAAGGTGTCAGTGAACAAAAGTTGGGTAAAAATCACCCAGAGGGGAAAACCATTTTCTGGCTGATGTAAAAACTCTGTGATGAACTTGGTTAGAGTAATTAATTAGGTGGGAATTTAACTTAAAGAGGATTATGGCTTTATAGGAAGGAGGAAGAGAAGGAGGAGTAAAAGAAGAAAGGAGAGGGATGACTGTCTTCACCATATGAGGAAACTGTACAATGTAACCATCTGCAGGTCCAGAAGTGGGTTCTTAAGGGAAACCAAATCAGTTTGCACCTTGATTTGGGGCTTGCCAGACACCAGAATTGTGATAAATGAAAGTATGCTGCTTAATTCAGCCATTGCTAGATTTTACTGTGAGAGATCTAGCAGACTAGTGCAATAAGTTTGGGGAGTAGATTCTGACATAATCCTGATGATATCGGCAAGAATACAGAAGCACAGTGCTGTTAAGAGGTCCAGGTTATTCATTGTAGAGCTGGTAACATAAACATCTGTGCTCTGGGTCTTGACTTGGGACTTAAGTTCTAGCTCTTTCTTGACTCTCATTGTGAGAGTTAGCAAATTGTATATGCATTCTAAACCCTGTATTTCTAATGAGCAAGATGCGAAATATATGATCTATTTCCCAGCTTTTATATATGAGTCAAATGAGAACTGACATAAAATAGCTGTGTAAACGTTAAAGACTTATAATGTTACCATTAATACCACATCAAACTCCCTTCAACCTCCCACAGATTTCTGAAGGAGTTTTAGACCCCTTACATACATTTTCTCTCAGTCATTTTCTAAGGAAAAATTATAATAATTTTACATGTTGGAGATTACTTTCCAAGTATTACACAGCATGTAATTTTGCAGAATAAGTATAAAACAACCTCCTTTTCCCCCTGTGGTAATAACCCTCCTGTTGGCTAGATTAATCTATCTTACGTATAGCATTTTATTATATATATTCAGCTCAAAAATAATTAACAGAATCTTTAAAAAGTAGGGATCAAGATAATACTACAAACCATTTAAATAGTGACTTGAGATTTTTAGAAAAAAGAAAAAGTTATAAATTGCTTTTGCCCCTTTTCCAATACTGTAAAAGTTTTAAAAATCATTTCTGAGGAGCAAGAAGAAAAATGCATGTGATTAGAACTCATTTTTTATCTTGTTCTGTATAAAGTGAAATACTCTATACTCACCATTAAAATTATAATAACTATAATTTTTAGAAAATTAATGTGTGGAATGTTGTGTGATGCCCTTGAGTTTTATTATCTCATTGAATTTTCACAATAACTCCTCAAAGTGGGTGTCATAATTCTTATCATAGTGATTAGGCAAGAGAGACACAGAGAAGTTACATGAATTTTCCAAGCTTTTTCAAGTGTTACTTAAGTGCGTTTCACATCTAGGTTTTCACTCTACAATTAATAGTTATTGCAGAGACATTGCTTGATTATAATAATATGCTAATAATGATATATTTTAAAGTATAATGATGATAAGAACCATTTAATTTTCGCCTTTGTCTAATGCAGTTCTCTCTACAGGCTGGAGAAATTGGGACTGTAGTTGGCTAGTTTATTAAACATCACCAATCTCTGTTCCCTCTTCTCTTCCACCCCTTCCCTGGAGAATGCGAAAGGGGCATATTCACTTTCTCGGTCTCTCCCGCAGCTAAATTGGAGGTACCATAGTGCTAGTCAATGGAATTTGAAGAAATCCTCTGCAAGCAAACAGGGAAAATATTATTTTCTCCTCTATGTACAGATAGACTCGGTACCACCCATCTGTTGTGTCTTCTTAAGGTTAATGCTTTGGTGGAGGGCTGCTGAGGATCAAATTCAGGGCCTTGCACTTGCTAGGCAAGTGCTCTACTAGTGAGCTAAATCCCCAAATTTCAGGTTAGTGCTGCTGTGATGCTTGGAACTGGAGTCCACAGCTTCATACTTAAAAAAGTGAAGGCAGAGCAAAATCACAAGAATTCAGGATCTTGTATTAAGGAGCAATTTAAAGAAGTACCTGCATGTCTCCATATTCCCAAATTTAAAAAATGAACTGTTGTGCCTTAAATCTATTATTAATCAGGTCATCTGTTAATAGAAAATGAAAATGTTTCTGAGTGATGTGCAAACACTGAAAATACTATATGTTGTGGAAATTCTAGATTCTGGCAAAGTGTTGCAATATTTATTGCAGAAAAGAATTTATACCAGATGTATATTAACTGGTTGAATACCCTGTATGAGGTACCATATGATTTTCAAAATTGAATAAGTTATAGTCTATGTCATCAAAATTTGTATGCTAAGGATTAAGATAAAAATTAAATGGCCTTTACTATAGCTAATTTTTTCTTCCTTGAATCATTTCATTTTGATTTCCATGTGTATCTTGTGTTTTCCTCTACTAATAACTCTTGCCATGATAGGCTAGATTCCTAGTCCCAATTTTCCATCCATCACTATAGTCATGCCCTCGAAGATCTCTGTACTGTAGATGGGGAGACTTTCTGACGCTCGATTCTGACTTCTACCCTTTGATTTCCTTTGGACAATCAATATTAGTAGATGTGAAACAAACACAAGAGTGAACCAATCTTCGACAATGTCTCTTGCTGTCTTAAACCTGTAACTTTAGTTGATGGACCACTGTTCCCAGGAGGAGAGTGCAAAATACATGCAGCAGCGCTGACCTGAATTGTTCATTCAGGTCAGCCCTGTCCAGTCCAGCTAGTTATAGATGAGGAGGGATTCATGTTTCTGATTATGACATTGAGGTATGGAACTAAGTAGCAAGGACTGACTTACAGAGTAATCTTCTCTCTGTTGATATGTTTCAGTAAAACTAGCAATATCATAAGCTCCACTTCATCTAGATTTGTCAAATCAGTGTATTTAATTCTCCCCACCTTAGTGGTTAATCTACAAATTGGCTGATCACTGTACCCAAACCTTTCAATTAATTCACTAATATTTTGTAGTTATTAAGAACAATAATTTGTCTTTCCCAAGATCTCCTACTTACAAAAATTACATAAATGTGCAATTGGCGAGTATTAAACATGGACAGTGCAGATCTGACAATAAAGCCAAAACCTAAGAAAAGAAGAGATAGAACAAGAAACTGAATGGTGGTAACCATGTTAAAGTTCCTGCACCTCTGTGGTGTTTTATACTGCAAGTCAATACAGTTAAATCATTTTTCAGTTAGAATTGTGTTGCTTGCTGTAAACAAAACAAATCCTAGAATGTTAAAGGATAACCATGTAATTACGAAAATTAATGCTGTAAAAGAAGTATCTATAAAATACTCTTAGGAGAAGCTTCATAGAGGGTCGATGTTCAAAGAAGATTTTAAAGAAGGATGGGAGTGACCAGTGAAGAATAGGAAATACTGTATTTTTTGAGGAAAACTAAATAAATGAAAAAGTAGAGCATATCTTAAAGATAGTGAGCAATTTAGTTTAACTAGATTATATGGGGCCTAATATGGAGAATAGGATATAAGATTGTACAATATATTTTAAAATTGTTTTGCTGGAAGTCTTGAAAACTCAAACAAGGAGGGTGTATGTATTTTACACAGAAAAGTTTTCAGATGATGAGTCACATAATTCCAGCTTTGTAGAATTTCTTCACTTTCTTGAATTTACTGAACAGGAAAAATGAATGTGGGTACAGAAAACAAATTTAAGATCAGTGTCTATAATATACCCCGGCTTTTGCAGAGTTTTTGGTACATAATAAAGAGTTAATACATATGTATTAACATTATATTGGATAAGAGCCTTCTGGAACATTGTAAATGATAGGTAGGGTGGAAAGGCAATGCAAATTTAGGGAGAATATGGAATATTCTGGTAGATCCAGTAACATTTATTGTCTGAATGAATGTGGGTGCTATACAGGAAGTTAGCTACAAATATGATAGAAGAGACTAACTTTGTTGATGAAGAAAAAGGCCTTTTTGATAAAAACAGAAATATGATTCGGTCAAAGAGGTGATAAGTTTACTTCAGTCTATCTGAAGTAATTTTCTCCCTAGATAAACACATGTTGCTTGAATATTTATAATGATTTCATGTGTTGCAGGTCAAGTTGAAATTATTCTAGTGTGGAAATACATTTTTTATTTTTTTTTCTTTCTCAGTCAGTGGAATTTCTAAGTCAGTGAAATACAGAATCAACCTAAACTCTCCCTTTCAAGTTGTTCTACTTGAAGTACGCTGGAAATAAAATTCTGGAAAGATATGTGGAAATTATTTAAAGTCCTTGGAAAACATGTTTCAGAATTAAACCTTTCCAACCCCAGAATTTCTTTGATTGCCATATTAATTAGCAAACATTTATTTTTCAGAACCAAGATTATATTTTGGTATGTACCAATATAATTACTTTTCAGTTCATATAGTTGGCATAAAAACAGCATATTTATTTATTTCATAATATTTCTAAAGCCGGTAGACCATATTTCATTTTCTCTGGCTGACATTTATATGGTTCTTTTGCCTTAATGCTCAGAATGAAAGCAAATCTCATGGCATTCATACTTCATTTAGAATATTTGTAAAGTATTTCACACCTTTGCAGCCTACATTTTACCACTTTGGAATCTCTAAAACTCACCTTCCAGACATGACAACTGGCCGTTCCGGAATGATACCGTGCCAATACTCTGTGGGTTAATTCTACAGGTCTTTCAACTTTGAGTTTGGGTTTGATGGCAAATACGGCTGTAAATAAAAACATAAACAACTACTTTGCCCAGTTTCATGGCTGCTGGGACCCTGCCCCACCTTAGCCTTAATTACCCTTCCACAGGCAGCAGGGGTTTAGCAGGTGATCTTCGGTTTTACTTACAGAGATATTTCAATTTCTTTTAGGTTAAAAAAGTTAAAATTGTGGATACAAATAAAGGTCTTCAAAAACACAAGAGAGGGAAAAAGATAAACTTGTCAGAGAGACTAATCTGGTAGACTTGCTCCCTCTCAATCCTAGTTTGCCATCGCTAACAACTAAGACCGGGCAGGTACATACTTCAGTAAAAAGAGATTCCTTTTATCTCTCTGATGTCTTTCAAAAAAAATGAGAAGTTCAGTCTCAGCTTCCATCACCCTTTTAAAATACATCCTCAAAATACATACTTTGATCACAGGGCCCTAAAAAAGCACCATATGACCTTCTTTTACACCCATGCCCAGCTCTCATACCTCCCTGGAAGATTAAAAAAATAATAATAATGGTCACCTGGAATTATCTCTCCCAACATTTGGACCTTATACTCAACGAGTCAAGACATTATCTCATCTCCAGGTTTTCTCTTTTCACTCTCATTATTCAAAACATTATATGTCAAGCCCTCCCTCCTCCCAAATCACACCATTAAAGAACCCTTGTATACTTAGATAAATGTTTTGCTAGAACTTTCCTACTATGGTCTTTCCTCTCACAAAAAGGAAACCCTCATGAGTTTCCTAGAACCCCAATATCTCCTTCACTGTCAGAGACATAAGTCTCAATAACAACTTTAACCAAAAAACTTGATGGGGGTCCCTCCTTAAATCCTTATGAGGGTGGGTCTGGATCCTTATGAGACCCTTTATACCAATATTGGCATTCTTGCTATTCTTTTATACTTTTGGAAACTGTTTAGTAAATTTTCATGTTTATTATATTTCTTCTTGCCTAGAGTCTATTAAACATCAGATCGCTGAATGCTGATCCCGTCTCATGGCCCCTGTACAACACAAAACAGCTAGATCAGTAATTGTCCTATTGTCCCTTTTCCCTCACAGCAGATAGAGTCACCTCTTTAGAGGCAGGAATGAGACAGGAGTTAGGATTCTATTAGGCATTCAGGGCAGCAGCCCAAAAATGGAGTCAGGAAGCCTAAAATGGAATCAGCTGGTTAATCACCCTCTGGGGATCTTAAACATCTGCCAGGTGTCCTGTGCATGTCAGGGACCTCCCCAGAACATAATTAGGCAGGCCACTGGCTCCAGGGCACATGGCCCCTACATCTACACTGTGTGAACACTGTATAAATTGGAGATTTTCTTCCTTAGCTTTATATCTTTTAAACACATTTTCTTGTACTCTATATTTTCTGTCTGCTCTTCATGTGGGACTGGACCTCGCTATTCCAGTTATAAAGCAACTGAGCTTCAGCCAAACATAGAATGTCAACTGATCAGACTTTATCCATGCAGGCCAAATATTACTTGAACTAACCAGGTTATTCCTATATGCCACTTACTTTTCTTTCAGAATCAATATAACCTGTATGTGCAGTGGGATGGGGAAATCGCAATAATTTTGTTTTGGAATACTGCCCAACCCTAGAACCTTTTTCATGCTCAAGAAAATTTTGTTAGAATGAGCTAGTCACTGATTTTTTTAAAAAATAATATGGAGTATTAGCCATGCTTTTTATTTAATAGTTAAGCATATGAACCATACAGAGACATTGAGTGTAGAAATTTGAAAGGCATATAGATTACATAAGTACTAATTAAATTTAAACCCACAGTCTCTAACAGTATTTGTAACATTACCATCCAAAATGTACAAGTTTGTGAGTCTAGCTGCACCAAAACCAGATAGTAGTAGACTAGTGGTAGACTTTTTTAGCTAAAAGTCTTGATGCATGAGCTCAGATATATCTGAAATATATAACATTGTGTTATTTTTAATCATTACACAATGTGTGCATGTGTGAAAACATCACATTGTGCCCTATAAATTTATATGATTTATCTCAGAAATAAAATTTTGAATTGTGCATGTTTCTCAAGTTCTAATTTTATTTGTGCACATATAAGTTTGTAAATCTAATGAATGATTATTAAATTTTATGTTAGCCAATCATGTAGCTGTATAATCACATCAGATATTTTCTAGAGCAAATTTTTAAAATAAAGACATCAGCAATATTTTACATCCTTCTGGCTAGTGGCATGTTTTGTTAGAAGTGACTGACAAGGATTTTGATACAGAGCATCAGTGCAGTAAAATACCATATATGTGTGGATATAGTTATGAAGAGAGATTGGACATAGCTGAACATCAGAAAGGACCTTTCTAAACAGTACTGTTAAGGAAAGAAATGCCTCATATTTAAATGAATAAGGCAAAGAACTATGTCCAGTCTAAAAGAATTCAGGGAATTGTAAAATATGGGAACAGTCCTTGTAATGTACAATGTCTGCCTATAAAAACGAACTGTGCTATGATGGTCCCATGTAAAGCTGATTATAGGAGCATCTCCAGCTACCCTGCTTGAATTTTTTAAAAAAATAGTCTTCTCTTCATCTTTCTTTTTTCTATTTTTGTTGTAGTAAAACAAACAGAGCATAAAAATTGTAATTTTAACCATTTTAAGTGTATAATTCTGGCAATTAAGTACATTCTTTATCTACCTCTTGAACATTTTTTAGCTCATAAAACCGACACCCGGCATCGGTTGTTTTCAGTGTTCATCCGTGGTGTACCAGGCATCTACATTTTAAATTGATTTTACATTCTAAGCGGGGAGGGTGGTGATCTACTGTCTGTGTACAGCATATTTTGTTTATCTGTTCATCTGTTGTTGCACTGTAGAGTCGCTTCCACATTTTAGCTCTTGTCAGTAATGCTGCTATAAACATGAGTGTACAAATACAGTGGTCCATCAGTTCACGAACTTAAATGTTCCACGATTCCCGGGAAGATGGCCATGTTCATGTTCACGTGAAGAAGATGGCTGCAGTCAGGCTCATCTTCCGATGTGGAGTTTGCGAATCGAAGTAAACCTTTGCCAAATGCGTCTGTTCATGAATTGAACTGCTCTCATGTATAAATCACAGTATTTCTGAATCTGAAGGATTATCTTGGAATTTTCTCTATGAGTCATATCTGACAGGTGAGATAAAGGTGATTCACATTTGCAGCCTTTACTGAATTCTCTGTTAGAAAATGTAATCACTATTTATTATGACATGTCCTGTCTTAATTAGGCTTTCTGTGTCTAGGAGCCAGAAATCAACACTGGTAATAATAAATCAAGGTGATTCCTTCGTCTCATTAATTTGGAGAATTAAACAAAACTACTAGTTACTTTGTAAAAGTGTTCTATTTTTATTTTATGAAATAAAAGGCAATGACTGTATCTATTCTTCACAGTAGTGTAAACATTTTGATAAAATCAAAAGTCATATTTCTATCTCCCTCAAATAAAATGATTGATAAATAATGAAAATTTGTTTTAAAAATCAAATCTAATGAGAGATGAGTTGAAATCTCTACTTCTCCTCCAAAAACTGGCTCAGAATAGGTATAAGCATCTTCTAGGAATAGTTTGCACTGACAGGCTGTGTCATGCTGAAATAAACAATTTGTAGCATTTACTTTTGTCTCTTCGTAGTGTATACTAAATTTTATACAGACAAACCCCTTCAAATAAATTCCCAAATGAACCAATAATCAAGGTATGAGAAAAATATTTCATTGGTTTGAATGTAAAATAATGGGTTAGTTTCTATCTACTTTAAGCCATTTTATTTACTATTCTGGAACAAATTTTATGTTTTATGTCCCTAATCAGGAGGAAAAGGAAAAGCCAGAGGGGAAAAAAAAAGAAGTTTTTAGATAGGAATCAATGTGTAGTTAAAAATAAATGCAGAACTTTTTAAAATAAGAAGTCTGTGGCCATAGCTTGAGAAGGAACTCACTGAAATAAACTAATTTTTGAAGAAGTTTGAATTGTGATAAATACAGATGCGTGGCAGAAGGCAACTAGCCTAGGGAGAAAAACAAATTCCCACGATTTACACAGAAAAAGAAAAAGACTGACAATAAACCTGAGAACTCCAAAGAAATGAACAGATGTCAAATGTGTGAGTGACATTTATTGTCTGAGTTGGTCTTTGAAAAATATTTCTTTTATCAGAGGGATATTATGTAAATGAAATTCTGCTAGTCTATGAATAAAAAGATCATAAATTTGTTCATTTATCTGATGCATTATTCATTCAATATGTGTTTAGTGAGTATTCAAAATGTGCCAATCAGTGTGCTAAATGCACCAGAAACAAAGTTGAAAGAAAGCTCATCTTCATTCACAAGGAACATGTAATCACAAAACAGACATTTTTACTACCTCGCTTAGATGCAGGGATGAAAAAATGTCTTGACAAAGAACTAATAAATGTATGGGGTGAGTGTATGCGTTTAGAAAACATTTCCTGGAGGAGGAGAAGACTAATTATTATTACAATATGGTCTGGCAACCACTTTGCTAGGTAATTATTCAACCGAATTGAAAACTATATTAACACAAAACTATGCACAAAAAACAAAAACAAAAACCAAAAAAAAAAACTATGCACAGTGATGTTTGTAACCAAGCCACCCTTTGCAGAGTAATGAATGATACGTGATGGTGCATTTTGCGTGTCAACCTGGCTAGGTTACAGTACCTACCTATTTGGTCAAACATATCCTTGATGTTTCTGTGATGATATTTTAGAAAGGATATTTACATTTAAATGTTGACTACTGCAGATTATCTTCCATAACACAAAGAGGCCTTGTATAGTCTTTCAAAGGTCTTTACAACCTACTTCCCTGGAAGAAGAGGGAGTCTGGCCAGCAGAAGGCCTTCAGTTTCCATCCTGTTGACGTCCTAGCTGCAGATATTGAATAGTGCCGTGTCTATAGTCCCTGAGCCAATCTCTTAAAAATCAGTCTCTTTTTTCCTCTCTCTCTCTCCCCACACGAATACACACATGTCCTATCTTTCGCTCTGACAATCTGACTTACACACAATGATACATCTATCCAATAGAATTGGATTCATTGATTAAAAAGAACTTCACATACATAGTACTTAGCAAAAACATCTCAGCTAGAAAAGCTGTATACTGTATGATTATAACTACATGATGTTGTTCAGAGAAAGGAACAACTATGAAGACATTAATTGATCAGTGGCTGGCAGGAATACTTGGAGAGAGGACGAGGGACGGATGGGTGAGGCGCAGGTTTTTAAGGTATTGAGCACATTTTCTGTGATAATTAAATATTGTGTACCTGAGACTGGACATTGGCCAAAACTCTTACCGAGTTAACCTTAATTCAAACATGGTTTTGATTATTACAATGTATAAATATTTGTTTACTCATTACAAACGTGTACCACATGAATGTAAAATGATAGAAGAAACTGCATGTGGAGGAGTTACATGATAACTGATCTGTACTACCTGATCAATTTTTCTGTAAATCTAAAAGTGTTACCAGAACCTACCAATTGAAAAAAAATTGTATGAGGAATTACTATACTATAGAATGTGAAAGATGGAAGAAAAGTCATATTTTCTAGATCTATTAAGATGGAGAGTATGGGGACATAGAAAGAAGTAATATCATATGAGTCAAAAAGAAATGAGTTTGTTATGAACTTGAAACTTGAATGGCCTATTAGATATTGCTGTAGAAAATCTAATGAATTATAAAATGTACGAATAGTAGATAAAAATTCAAAGAATCATGTAGAGTAAAGACTTAGACTTGATACTTGTAAACATGTGAATAGTGTTAGCAAGCATAACCTCAAAATCAGTCTCCATGTTTCTACTATTCCCTTGCCAAAATCACTACTTGTCTAACAAATAGCTAACTTCTGATTCCTACACAAAAACTGTGGATCTGTTATCAAAATATGAGTTACATGTATATGTAAAACATTCCTCTACTTAAAATATTCCAAGATTATTTTTCAACTATGGCTACAGTAAAGCACAAAATTATTTGCACCTATACGTAAAGATTGCAACCCCTCATTATTTATCCTCTACTTATTCTATAAAGATAGAACTTGAAACTGATTATATGGATGTGCATATACAGGCTGCAGTTCTCAGCTCTTAGGTTTAATGCAATGGGGTTCTAGAAAAAGAAACATTAATAAAAGTGATGTGCTTAATTTGTGCATTATTCTTTGCAAATTAAAGATACTTCCTTTCACCTCTATATCTTATCGTTGGTTGGTGCACAGATGTGTTGCAAGATAAAAAAAAAAAAGAGCAGCTACCTTGGATATGATTTTGGAAGCGCTGTGTTTAAGATGCAAAATAAAATGATCCAGTTGTGTTACCTTCATTTCATAGAACAAGCTCATTGCTTCTGGAGAGCTTAAGCATAGTCTTCTAGAGGGAAAGTAATACACTTCTATTATATTTCAGTTTTGTTTTATTTTGGTGCATGGAGCAGATGGGAATTCCATCCAAACTTACATACCCTTCAAAGCGCCAATGATCTTTATGGCTCCACCTCTCTGAGCCCATCTGGGCTGGTCTCTTTCTGGCTTACTCTTTCTCAGTCATGGTGGTCTCTCCGCTCTTTCTAGGACAGGCTGTCGTGGTTTGTCTAAAGGCCCACCCAAAGCCTCATGTGCTAATAGGTAGTGGGTTTGGAGAAGGTGATTAGATTACGAGGGCCTTACACAGTACCTGCCTTGTTGGGACATGGGGTCTGGTCATGACCAGAGACAGGTCGCTGGAGGTGTGACCTGGAATGGTCTATGTCCTCGCTGGCTCCTCTCTTTACTCTCTGCTTCCTGTCTGTCATGTGGTAAGCAGCTTTCCTCCACCCAGACCCTTCCTCCTTACTGCCCACCGTGTAAGACTGAAGCTTCTAAAACGTGGGTCTCAATAAAGCTCTCCTCCTTTACATTGTGTCCAGCATTTTGTCCCAGTGATGAAGAAAATGACTAAGACATTCACCAGCCATACTTCACATCATGGGTTTTTACCAATGCTATTCCCTTTTCTGAACTACTCTTCCTTAAGAAAATACCTAGTTATCGGCTTCATTTTACTTAGGTCGCTACTGAAGGGTCATTGTACCAGATGGTAGCACTGTAGGATTCGTGGTTTCTTGTACTGCTTTATTTCTGTAATCGAATTATAAACACCTGAAAAGCTGTATTTAACCATTTATTTGTATATTGTCTGTACATAATGACTAGAATATTAGTACTATAAGAATAAGTACTTTAATTCTCCATCCTATAACAAGTATTTGGAATATTGCCATGTAGCTAATGAGAAGACAGTAGATATATCTTTAGTGATTTTTTTTAAATCTTTAGTGATTGAATGAATGAAATCATAAAAGTATATGGTGCTTGTACCACCATGTTCATAGCAACACAATTTGTAATAGCTAAGTCTTGGAAACAACCTAAATGCCCAACAACCAACGAATGGCTAAAGAAAATGTGATTTTTCTACACAATGGAGTACTACACTGCCATAAAAAAGGATAAACTAGAGTCATTCATATATAAATGGATGTTTCTTGAGAACATGCTCTTAAGTGAAATAAATCGGACACTCATGAGCACGCATCGAATTGTTTCTCTGATATGAGAGACCATGATTGTAAATAAAGACAGGGATGTGTAATAGATATTATATAAAA
>PVJO010006492.1:0-88805 GCA_004026905.1 Hystrix cristata
ATTTCTATTGCTTTATCTATTGCCCTTAATTTATTTTTAGTGCTTTGTTTAATTTTTCTTCTTTCTTCTTTTACAGCTCAAAAGTATCCAATGGTCCATTTATTGCAAAAAAGTGATAACTCATTTAACCAGGAACTGTTGAAAAGTATGGTAAAAAGCATTAAAATGAATGATGTCTATGGACCAATGAGTCAGATTTTAGAGACACTGAGTAAGTGTCCACATTTTAAAAGACAGAGGTAAGTCATTCTCTTAAATGAACATACTGTTCCTCTAAGCAGGTACATCTTGTATACTTAGTTATTTTTTAGAATATTTCATGCCCAAAAAAAGAATATTTCACGCTTGTGTTATAAAAACTTTTGTATAGAACATATAAACTATATGGATACTAATATTTTCTCCTTGCCTTTCCCCCCAGGAGTTTATACAGAGAAATACTGTTTCTCTCACTTGTGGCCCTGGGAAGAGAAAATATTGATATAGGTAATTCAGCATAATAAATAACATATAATAATTCAATAGCATAGTATAGTTTTTAAAGTGTTTTTATAACAGTAGTTTTTATTATACTTACATTAGTTTATTAGAAAAATTGTTTCTTTTTTTAATCTAATGTAAAAGATACTTTGATGCTTTGGTCATGGTAGCAGTAATAAAGATAAATAATAAAAGTTAGTATTTTTAGTGCCTCACACAGAAGCAAGCCTTTTACATGTATTATCACATGTAATTCTCCCCCAAATCCTATGAGCATAGTACTAGTAGTATAGAGAATATCGAGGGTCTGAAAGATTAAGTAACAATCTCTGGTTTTACAGTAAACAATAAAGTCATATTTTAATGAGTCTCAATTTTCAATCCCATGCTTTAAACGCTGTGTTATGTCACTAAGAGCATTAAGCTTGCCCAGAAAAAATGTAAGGCACCTAAATTGTAGGAATTCCCAGACTGTTTTGGTTGGTCAGCT
Source organism: Hystrix cristata (assembly GCA_004026905.1). Classification (NCBI taxonomy): domain Eukaryota; kingdom Metazoa; phylum Chordata; class Mammalia; order Rodentia; family Hystricidae; genus Hystrix; species Hystrix cristata. The sequence continues at coordinate 971 of PVJO010006492.1, forward strand.
CCTCTGCCAGTGACTGTGCATGGCTTCTTTTTGTTGCTGCTGTTTTGAGACAGGGTCTTGCTGTTTCCCAGACTGGCTTGAACTCCTCAGCTTAAGTGGCCTTTCTGCCTCAGCCTCCCAAATAGCTGGGCTGCGAGTGTGCACCACCGTACCGGGTTGGCTCCACCGCTTTTCAATTTCTACTTCCAAGTTCTAAGAAGTAGAAATAAAAAGAAAATCAGTGGTAGACTTAATGCAGATGGCTGTCAGGCAGTGAGATACACAAGCAGGGTTTTGGCATCTGTTTGAGAATTTATAATTTTGTGAGTAGGTTGAGGAAAAAGATAACTGATCCATCTGATGAGCGGTATCTGACTTACAAGCCCACTCACCAGCACATGCGGTGGGCAGTACTGCTATTAGGTGATTGTACACTGGTCTTTACAAAAGCAAGTCTGATTTTTCAGTATCAGCAGTTGATTTGACCTTTGATTTGACCTTTGATGTTGCTGTACTAGCAACATCAGCGTCATAATGGTGCATAACAAGCATAAGCGCCCTTACGAGCTAGCTCATCAGGGAGACTAGATGGCTTGGGTGGAAAGCAGAGGGCCTTCCCTGGGGCTGCTTCCCAGCAGCTCACTGAGGGATGGAAAGAGAACAGCGATGAGTGAATGAAGCAGAAGGCTGAGCACAGCATCCCCAGCTGGGGATCCCACGGTTTATCAGCTGCCTTCCAGCCGCAAGTGAGCTGTGCCCCTGGAAATGGTCAGCCTTCATACCAAGGGTGAGAATGTAAGATTTGACAGCAAAGGCGTGTGTGAATGAGATGGTAAGCACTTACGGAATGAAATTATTAGATGAGTATGATATTTTAAATATTTTATGGACATAGAGACTAGTTAGGAAGAAAATTAATGTGCTCATAGGTAAGATAGGAGTGGGAAATTGCCTTATACTAGAATGGCCTTACTGTGGTGAAAAAGGAACCCTCTTTCATTATTGATGGGAATGTAAACTAGTACAGCTTTTATGGAAATCAGTATGGAGATTCCCCAAAGAACTGAAATTAGAAATTCCATAGGACCCAGCTATCCTCCTGCTAGGTAGGTATCTTCCTCAAAGAGCTTCAGTCATCATACTACAGTGATTCATGCATACCAATGTTTGTAGCAGCACAATTTGTATTAGCTAAATCCTGGAAGCAGCCTGTATACCTATCAGTAGACGATTGGATAAAGAAAATATGTCTGTATATAATGGAATACCACTCAGCTATAAAGAATGACAAATTTGCAATATTTGTAGGAAAATGGATGCACCTGAAAATATAATGTTGGGTGGAATAAACCAGACACACAAGCTGAAATACCATATGATACCTCTCATTTGAGTAAGGTAAAATACAAACAAAATGATAAACAATGGATAAAAAGGGACAAGGGGATAGATCTCTTGAAATAGGGAAGTGATCCAAGGGAACAAGGGCAAGGGCAGAGGAAGAGGGGAAGGAGAGATAAGAAGAATAAAGATAAGCCATGTACATGAACCTAATAACCCCAATTAATGTAAACATTATGTGCCATAACAAGAGCTAAGACAAATAATATCAACAAGAATGAAAAATGGGATAGAGGAACTAAAGTAGGAAGAGGAGGATTAAAAAAAAAGAAAAATGCTGTAATAAAATATGTACATGTAACCATTCCCTAAGACCGTTGTAAACTACATGAGCTGCAAACATGTACAAATAAAATAAAAAATAAATACATAAAATGGCCTTAAATAGCTACACACAAAGATACAGTCTTAGAGTATCTTTGTTTTTTAAAAAAAAAAAAATCTCCGGGGATTGGGGATTTAGCTGAAGCAGTAGAGTGCTTGCCTAGCAAGCTCAAGGCCCTGAGTTTGATCCCCAGTCCCCCCAGAAAAATAAAAATTAAAAAATTTTCTAAAGTATAACCCAGGAATATAATCAGGAAACAACTGTACTTGGAAGTCACATTAAATTGTCGATCACCTAGTTGAAATGAATTTGGGAAACTTCACAGAAGTTCCAATAGAAACGTAGAAATTATTTGGAACTAAGGAATATTTGATGGAGAAGGCTAAACATAGCCATGTTTAATATGCAATTTTGTTCTTAAACAAATACTGTATGAATTTGTTGAGTTGTTCTTTCCATCAAAAAGAGAAAAAGAAGGAAGAGATTCAAATTGCAACCAGGGAGCTTTGAAGAGAATGTCATAAATATATGTTTTTTATTTTAATGGTTGTGGAAATTGGAGACCATCAAAAATAAGAAACTTGGTGGGCATGGTGGCACACGCTTGTAATCCCACACTCGGGAGGCTGAGGCAGGAGGATTCTGGCCAGCCTGTGCTCCACAGTGAGTTCAAAGCCAGCCTGAACTGCATAGCAAGACCCTGTCTCAAAAAAAAAAAGAAGTTTGACAGATATTTCTAATGTTCAACTGTAAAAATAATCTGATAGAATTGAGCAGGAATCAGAAATGTGTAGTACAATAAAGGAATTGAAATGTGAAATTGGGACCCTTGTACACTAGCTGATATGAATGTAAAATGATGTAGTCACCATGGAAAGAGTTTGGTATCTCTTCAAAATGTTAAATAGAGCTATCCTATGACCCAGCAATTCCATTCCTGCATATATAGCTAAGAGAAATAGAAACGCATGTTTTTACAGAAACTTTACATCAGTATTCATAGCAACATTGTTCATACTAGCTGAAAAGTAGAAAAAATTTAAGTATACATCACCTGATGAATGGGTATAGAAAAGTGGCATATTTATACAATGGAATGATATTCAGTTATAAAAGGAATCATGTACTTATATGTGCTACAACATGGGTTAACCTTCAGAACATGCTTAGTGAAAGAAGCTACATATAAAAGCCACGTATTATATGATTGTGTTTTTATGAAATGCCCAGCAACTCTATGCTGATAGAAAGGAGATTAGTGGTTGCTAAGAGCTACGAAGAGGGATGAATAGAGAGTGATTTCTAACTGCTATCAGGTTTCTTTTGGTGAGATGAAATGTTCTGTAATTAGATCATGATGATGATTGTGCAATTCCATGAATATGTACAATATATACAGTATATTGAATTTTACACTAAAAATCAATGAATTATATGGTATATGAATTTTACCTCAGTTTTAAAAAGTTAATCTGACCAAAAAGACCCAAAAAAAAAAACAGATTAGTCAGGAAATACTACCTAAAGATTCATTAGTGGGTTTTGCCCTAGTAGAAGCTACTATAATTATACAAGGTGAGGTAGCACAGGCGGAGCTAGAAAAATCAATAGGACAGGGTAGAATCTAGAAATAGACATAGACATCTATAGGAATAAAACATAAAATCAGTTAAGAAAAGCAGACTGTTGAATAGTGTTAGAACAGTCATTCTAGTGACTTGGAAAATATGCTGGAAATTGCCAAAATCAGGAATATTACTCTTTGAACGAGGCTTTTTAAATATAATGAAACAGAAGAGATACTAAGGAAGAGTACTCAGATTGTTTTTATCGTTCCTTTCTTCTCTGCCTGGTACACACCAGAGCATACTCAGATCTTAGTCCACCTCTTTGCCAAAGGGGTTTTCATGTGTCTGTACCTCTAAACTGGAGACACTTACTTGCTTATACATTGACTGTCGAATCAGCCTTCCTGGACACCACTGTGCCTGTTTCAGGAGGGAAGACGCTCTGATGTGTGTCCTCGCCTCATAGCCTCAGTGACATTCAGACAGAAATCATACCTCAGTAGAAACTGACCCCTAAGGGGAAGAATTTTCTCCAGTATGTGTTCAAAAATAGGTGGTTGGTTAGCATGATTTCTAGACAGAAACTTTTAACAAAAACTTAACACAGCTGTGGTCTTGCTTTTCGTTGCATGTGAGTTATCTTCTGGGAAGGAAGTGTTCAGGTCTTGGTATACGAGTAAAAGTCACAGTCTATTAGCCTCATACATTTCCATGTGAAAGAAAATATATTGTTATTTGATGATGTCAAAAGATATTTGGATATTTTCCCAAGGTTATTCCGTAATAGGAAGTGTAGGACACGTAAATAAACTCCAGTCGGAACAAAACTTCAAATGTACAATATTAAACCATAAAAGTAGAGAAAATACAGGTAAATTTGAGTATGAAAAGCAGGTACTAAAAAGTATGTGTGATATTTGGTGGTTTTAAACATGTGTACTTGGTAAAATTAAAATTTGCCTGTGTAGTCTGGCTCTGAAATGCTGTGGAACCTGAGGTTGCCCTGCTAGCCTTGAAATGTGTGGTCCTTTGGGTGGCAGAAATATCCTACAGATTCCTCTTTGGCCCCTAATTTTGTGGTTCTGTTGTATTTAGAAACTTGATTGTTGTCAGCATCAGACTTAAGTTTCTTTATGCCTGTATTTCTCTCTGAATGTTTGCAGATGCATTTGACAAGGAATACAAGATGGCATATGATCGTCTCACACCTAGTCAAGTCAAGAGTACACACAACTGTGACAGGCCGCCGAGCACGGGGGTGATGGAATGTCGAAAAACCTTTGGAGAACCTTATCTTTAAGATGTGTATGTGTATACATTCAATATATATTGTATAGTCACTGTACAAAGTTACACTTTTAGATGCTAAACTTTTTTTCTTCGATTTTCGAGAACGCATTTGTAAATGGTTTAGAAGTTTCAGATAGCTCATGTACAGAATGTTTTCAGAAAAGAATAGTGACAAATAGGAAAGGAGCCACTTTGTTTCTCATTTCTTTTTTTTTTTTTGACCCCTTGTGATAAGTAATTAAGTATTTTTATGATGAGGAAATTCTAAACAAAATTAGTTCCCATAAAATAAGACAAGCATTTATGGTTTCTCTTAGACAGAAAAACTGTGTCTGGAACCAAAACAGAAATGTAAGATCAAAGTATCGGCTGTTTTCATAGACTATTCAAATGTTTTGACCATGAAATTGTATTATACATATTTTAAATTGTTTATAGTAAGTTGATATTTTTTTAATTTTTAAATTTAATATAGCAAACTTAAAATGAATTTAAACTTACAACACAAGCAAGTGTTTATTTTCCTTGTCTGCTGCTATTTGAAGTAATTAGTATACAGCTGCAGATCTCCACAGATCTCTATATATACACATCTATCTATCTATATATATATATATTTTTTTTTTTATTACTTGGGAGAATGAATTTTAAAGTGTCAGTGCTCGTGTCGCCCTCACCCTAGGATCTCAGTTAGCAGCCCTCCCAGATGGCGCCGAGTGAGTCAGGGCGAGGGTGGTATGTGCTGCACCCCTGGGCCCGCTGAGCCTTGTGGAAGGAGAGCCAGATGTCCATGGTGCCAGGAGTCTAGATCCTCCTCTGGTGCTGATAGGTACCTACAGTACATGGGGAAAATAGCTCACAATCCAAATAGCAATTTAAATTTTAATACTCTTCTTGAGAGTACATTGGAAGATATGACAGTTGACTCTATTCCAAATTTTACCCTTATTTTGCTATCTAAAATGCTGAGTATGATACAAATCGTACTATAAAATATTTATCTGAAATTATTTACTGGGGTGTTCTGTTAATAGTATATATAAATATTCAAAGTATTTTTTGAAAGTAGAAAAATAGTAACCCTCTAAAAGTACAGCCAGGTAGAATTTCCCATATTGAGGAACTTAGGTTTTTCAACAAGCTTCAGAATCTGAAGTTTGTGGAATCTAAAAGGCAGAAATATCTAGAAATCAGAAAATAAATTGAATGTTTAAACACCATGAGTATTAAATTGATTTTGAAAATATATTTTAGTCGCATCATTTCTGATACCAGTTTCTTTGGGTAATTTCTGATAAGGAAAAAGCATCCCTTGCCATTAGAATTATTTATTATAAATGCTCAGTGCATATTCCATGTGCAGTCATTTATCAAGGAGGTGTCTAGCCAATTTTAAAGACAAAAAACATGATGGTGTCAAATTGGATGTGTAAAGTCAGTTGAGTTCACAGTGCTTAGACTGGAAAAGTCTTGGAGACTTAGAATTGGTTCATATGCAGAAAAACTGCCTTTTGAGTTCATGCCATTATTGAGTTGCACCAAACTGAAACATTTCGCAGCTTTTCTGCTCTGACAAATAAGGGAAAAAGTTTAAAAATGTAAACCTTCAGTTCGATTAGTTTGGGGCTGAACTTGCTTACTTGAAAAATCTGGTGCTATGCACATGTGTCTGCCTCTCCTTTGTAAATACCGCTCACTCCAGTCTTGGTCTTCTCCACTGTTCACATCCAACCTGCACATTCTGATTGACTCCCATGTTCTCTAAGTCATTGGAAAGTAGCCTTCAACTTAGAGTAGCATTTGATAGAGGAAAGGAAGCTTTTGGCGTTGGTGATAAACATCTGTCCATACAGGCTTCTGGGGTTCTCTTCTGGTTTTTGTTATTGTTTTTTGTTCTCTCATAAGAACAGCTTGCACTTTTAATTACTTTTTCTGTAATATAAACAATATGTAGAAATCATACTTTGATTTCAAATATCTGACAAAAAAGGGTGAGGCAGCAAGGCCCTGAGTTCAATCCCCAGCACTGCCCCCCCACGAAAAAAAGACGAGGCAAAGTCATTCTTTATGGCTAAAACTCATTTGGAAAAGCAAATGTAATTTTTATTTCCTCTCTTCCACCCTGAGTTTTATTTTTTGTTTCCAATTTTGGATAGAGTTTTGTTTTCCCTATTTTTAATCCCCAGGGAATATTATTTGCAAAGTCAGTCTTTAAAACCTAGATCTAGGGTTGGGATTTGGGGATTTAGCTCAAATGGTAGAGCACTTGCCTAGCAAGCACAAGGGCCTGAGTTCAATCCCCAGCAGCCAAAAAAAAAAAAAAAAAAAAAACAACCTAGGTCTGGAGATATGGCCCAGTTATAGGGCACTTGCCTAGCATGAGTGGGACCATAGGTTCAATCCCCAGTACTTTAAAAAAAAAATAAAAATAAAACCTGAAGCTGAGTGTGATGGCACACACCTGTAATCCCAGCCCTCAGGAGGCTGAGGCAAGAGGATTGCCATGAGTTCGAGGCCAGCCTGGGCTACATAGTGAGTTCAAGACCTGAACTATATAGGGAGAACCTGTTTCAAAAAACCAAAAAATAAAAAAATAAAAAACCTGAGACATGAGTAGAAAATGGTAAACCCTGCTCCGAAGATAATTACAACAGGGGTCATCCTTTAAAGAACTCTATACAAACTTCGACTTTCCCTCTGTTGACCATACATTTTGAAGAATTACGGCCAATGATGTTCAAGAGAGATGCCCTTTTCCTATGTTATCTCTTATTTTCTTACTCTTAGTTTTGCTTATATGTTTAAATTGTTAAAAAATAAATCATGCTCTGTACTATTTGTTTACTTCTTCCTCTCATTATGTCTGAATGTCACTCTTTGGTATTTTATATCATATTTCACATTTCAACTTTTCCCTCCTATTGCCATCTAGAGAGTTACGCAGCTGTTCATCTTATTTTGTCTTTTTTTCCTGATTCTTCTGAAGTCGTTTTTTTTTTCCCTTTAAAGCCCTAAAACTACAAGCTTATTTTGAGGTTTTCTAATATGTCTCCCCATTTTTGTACATAAAGAAATGGCCCTGGAAAATATTGGCTCAACGTTTCAGACAATTAATACTTATTTTTACCTAATACTGGTAATTACTATTATACTTTAGTGCAAGTAGCAAGCGTTAACCTCTTTATAGAAGTTATGTTGTATTTTTAAGCACTTTGTGGAAAGAGGAGACTTGCTTGGTAATGTACAGTAGTCCTGCTTTATTTTTATTTCTTCCACCAGCACATAAAAAGTTCCAATTAAGCACTCAGTGTCAGCGCAGGCAGGGAGGGAGCAGGCTGCCTCTCTGAGAGGACCGTGGCCTTTGTGCCAGAGTTAGCATGCTCTGCCCCTTCCTGTTCGGATGCAGCACTGAGCTTTATTCCAGAATTGAAATCTAGCAGCTGTAAGCCAGTTTACCTTAACATTTTCAGTGTTCAGCATCTTATCATCCTTTCATATTACCCTACCTTCTTCCTCTGACCTCCACAGGAACACGTTTGCTAGAGGAATTGTTTTTATTTGTAATAGGAGCAGTGCACAAATCAATATAGGAATTTTTCGATCTGATCTGTAAGTCTGTACACATGTGCTTGTATTCTGAGATGGTAACAGACTCTTCTGATACAGTTATTGCTGCCTTTTCACAATTGCCATTCCTTTGGCTGGCTCTTTTCTTTTGGATTTAAAGATTTTCTTTCCAAATTTAGTACTGCGATAAACACAGGGTAACTGATGGACTTTTCCAAATTGAAATTCTCCAGATTTTGTTTACTCATTACAGTGAAAGACCTGAAAACCAGAAATGCACCTTTATGGAGGTGACTTATGCTAGGGTATCCTGCCAAGCTCTGGTGACCCCAAGAGATGGACAGGCCTGTCCTTGAGCCCTCTCTTTCATCTTTCTTAGTGACAATTCCCAGAACACCGTGCAGGGTGTGCCTGCAGGGGTCCCTCCCACAAAAAAGGGGTCAGAACCAAGGGTATTCACTGGCCTATCTCTGTTTAACTACCAGGCTGTGCCCTAAGTAGTAAATCCTAATTCCTACCCACTTCATTACTCTGTTTTGAAATGATAATTGTAATACATGCAGTATTATTTTTTCTAAAAACCCTCTGAATTTTAAAAAATTATTTTCAGATCTATTGATGACAGTACATAAATGGATAATAGCACTTTAAACATGTATCAGTTTTCAAAACGTTGCACTAGATCTCTTTTTTCAGGTACTATATAGAATCTTAACCCATTTTACACTTTGAGAAATCTAGCACAAACCTATCACCAGGATCACCAAGGAAACACAACCCCTAGGGGGACAAAGTCACCTGTCAGCCCTGTCTTCCACTTCAGACGCCCACGTGGGAATGTTCAGACTGACTAGGCCGAATGAATGACGTAGAATTTGCCCCAGGTATCTATATAGATCATGAGTGAGAGGGACAAACAATATTATCTTGACATTTTTTTAAATGGTACTTTACCTTTAAAAAGGTGTGATTCTAGTAAGTTACAGATTTGTAAGTGTATGACAGAAATTTCATTTCTAAGCATGAGAAATTGATCTTTTAGAAGTTGCATTGTTTTCCATCTCCCTGAAATCTTCTCCCCCCGCCCCAACCTGCAGTTTCCTACTCATCCACCAAGACTCAGCTTTCATATTTTTACTTGTCCTTTCCTGTTATAATGTAAAGTGATCAGAGCTTCATTTGGAGGCAAAGAGAAGTGCCAGAGTTTCAGCAAACTGATTGGGACTAGGATACTAGATGATGAGAGTTGGCTTTAATTTTTTGTTTTGTTCTGTTTTGTTTTGTTTTGTTTTGTGACAGGGTCTTACCATGTAGTTCTGGCTGGTCTTGAACTCACTATGTAGCCCAGGCTGGCCTTGAACTCATGGTGATTTTCCTGCCTCAGCCTCCCAAGTACTAGGGTTACAGGCGTGCACCACCACGCCTGGAATTGGCTTTGATTATTAAATGGACATCTTAGCACACTGTCACTACAGAGGATTTGACTGCACATTTTTCTTCACTTGGTCTGATGAACAGCATCAGATTTTAAGCTGTCAGGGAGGAAGTGGCATCCTCCAGGCCACCTGGAATGGGTGCAGACACCAGGTTGAGACTGGGAATTTTGGTATTGGGATCTCCTTTCTGCAGCCATTGCTCTGCCCTCTTGTTCTAGGGCCTGGCAGATGGAGATGCCATAGTGTAGCAGCAAGAATGAGAATTATTAACTTTAGCGTATGAAATTTGAACAAGATTTCATATATTTCACCATTCTGACCAAATGACCTAAGACAGGGATGAGCCCACTCATGTTTGTAAAAGAAAATACCACTAGGACTCACAGTTTTTACTGAAATTTAATAAAAATTACTTCCAAAGAATGGGCATCCTGAAGCAGTGAGGCATTTCATTAGATGATCCAGCTCATCTTAAAAGATGGGACTGCTTTGCACACACCCATCCAACACCAAATGATCAATCTCAATTTTTTACATCACATCTGTCCCGCTGTCTTTGTGCCTTAATGAATCGTCCCTCATACTTGCACTTAAAACCACATTTGCCATCATAATCTGAGGTCACCTAAACTGCTTTTGCTGTGAAACCAGTGACATAAAGCTATCAAAATCCACATAAGATGTTTAAACACAAAAATTTTTAAGATCCAAGTGTCCTTTACAGTAGCTGACTTAGAAGTAGTGATTTTTTTTTCTCACCTCGTTATCATTTTTTTTTAATTTCCCCTTTGTAAACTCCCTTAAGATCTAATTATAAACCACACAAGAAATCAGTCGTCTTGCCTTATAATCCTGTCAAGGTTGTACAAAAAAAAGAACTGCCCCGCTGGGTTGCTTGCTTTAGAAACCAGGTTTGGTTCTGCTGGCTTGGAGCTCTTCAAAACCCCGTTCCTGCCTGGTGAGAACACGTGGGAGGGGCAGTGCCAGGGCAGCTTCAGCGAAACCCTAACCCCTCCAGGTGGCCACTGCCAGGACAATGTGAAGTTGGTTTTTCTAGTAAATATAAAGTCTTAAACAGCCCTTAGAGTGCTTTTCTTTCTCTGTTCTCCACTTCTTCCAAATCAAGGGCAAATTACAAATTTTCACTTCTCTGACTGCTTCCTCTTAATTTCACCTTCCAGAAATGCAACAGTAAAAGCTAATGTCTTCCTTTTAAACTAGAAAATATTGGTGTGTACTTTGCTGGAGTGTGACAGAGAGTGATAACTGATTCTGTTAGCCTTTTTTTTTTCCTCTAGCCTTAGTTCCTTAATAACCAAACCTGTATTGATTGCAAACCTGATAGAACCTCACCTTTGAACAGAAAGAGAGGATATAGCAAACTGCGATGTGTGCTTGGGCAGGGCCAGGGGAGTAAGATTTAGACCCCATCTGCATCTTCGGATCAGGGGCTCTTCAGAAATGACCAGGTTACTAACTATGAGCCAGGAAGCTCATCTTGCTGCTGCTGTGTGGTCCTGGCCTTCCCCTAGGTCTGGCTGCAAGGCTTCCCCTGCTGCATGTGATAGTGTGCCTCGTAATGTGCCTGAGTCCGGGTAGGAGTCCACCCTCCAGAGGTGAGGTTCATAATCCATGATGACCTGCAGGCTTTTCCAAGGGTACAGCTTGGGCCCAGGTCACATTCACAGCAGAGGCCCGGGGCTGCTCACTCCACTCTCCTGGATCACGTTCACTCTTAACATCACAAGAGGTCCAGTAACCTCCCACCCTTGTGTGCAGCAGTCACTGACTCAGACAGACACAGGACAGGATAGGATTCGATCTTCTAACATCACACTGATGATCAGGAACACAAAGTAAAGAAGGAACATGGTGAAGCCCAGGATCTTGTTCATTTTCCATTTGCATGATGCAATTGAAGAGATGACAAACAGAAGCATAAGGAAAAGCAAAACAATTGCACAGAACAAACCGTTGCTGCTGACTGGAACTGGCTGCAAGGCGTTGATAAGCGAGAAAAGCAACCAAGGGACTGGCAAGCTGCGAGATTGGAGAAACAGTGTGAATATTCTAAATGTTTACAATAATTCCGTATACTTAATGTTTATAATAATAGTTTCTAATAATTAAACTAATGTGTATAGTAATTCCATATACTTAATTAGTATTTTACACATGCACAAAACTATGAAATAGAGCAGGAATTATTAGGCACATTTTATTTTTTTTTTTTATTTTAGTAGTACGTTTTAGCCATACATAATGATAGCATTCATCGTAGGGAATTTGTACCTGTACATTTTGTATCTTGCTGCTGCTTTTTTTCCCATTCCTCTCCCCTCCTTTCAACCCCTCGTTCCCTCCTTATTTACAAAAGCTTTGTTTCCATTTTTTTCTATTTTTTTCTTGTCCCTCCCCTCCTTTTAGCTTCATTTTATAGATAAGAAAATTGAGGGTTCCAGGATATTAAAGTACTTGTCCAAGAACTCAGAGCTAATCTATTGGGAGAGCCTAGGTTAAAATGAATACTCTTCTTCTGAACTGACCTTTTTTTCCTCTGCAGCTGCATGACTTCCATATGACCAACCCAGGTTAGTTGATGTAAGTTGTTTTTTTGTTTTTTTGGTTTTTTTTTGTGGTGCCGGGGATCGAACTCAGGCCCTTGTGCTTGCAAGGCAAGCACTCTAATCACTGAGCTAAATCCCTGGCCCAGTTGATGTAAGTTTTATGATTAAGGCCTACCTCAGGATGAAATTCCTTTTAATTCTATAGTGACCAGGGTTCTATGCTGTTTCATCACCACCCCACCACTATGCACGTACCACATACTCAGATTAAAGAACCAAATCCAGAACATGATTGGGGAAAATGAAAATAACCCCTGACAAGGTTAGGGGGCTGAGAAAGGATGGGTAGGAGAGGATGAGACATTTTAGAGCTGCTGAACCAGCCGGAGGCCACATGAAAAGAGCAAAAGAAGCAGGACTGAAACGTCTATTTCCAGCCCCCCCCCCGCCACCTTCAGTGTCTGTATTTGACTGTATTTGGCAATGGAATAGACTCCACTTTTCAATTCATCTACAAATTCCAGTTAGTTACATTTCAGGCAGCTTTTTTTTTTTTCCTTAATTTCTTTTTCTGTTTTGTTCTTGGGTGCTGGGGATCGCACTCAGGGCCTTGCATTTGCTAGACAAGCACTCTACCATTTGAGATAAATCCCCAAGCCCCCCCCCCACTTTTTTAAGATAGTGTCTTGCTAAATTTCCTAGGCTGGCCTCAAACTCAAGATCCTCCTGTCTCAGCCTCCTGAGCAGCTGGGATTGTAGGTGTGTGCCACCATGCCTGGCTTCAAGCAGCATTTTAGTTCTTTTGCCTCAGCTGTGATAAACAAAGGGGAGGGTGCTTTGTTGTTTTGGAGAAACAAGAGAAATGTCCCTTCATTTCCTATATAACGAATGAAGCAAACGGGCAACGCAGCGCTTTCCAATTACGCTTAATATGCCTTGGTAAGTAATGTGCCACTCACCCTACAGTGATGTCAAATATGTTACTGCCCACTGAGCTTGATACAGCCATGTCTCCCAGGCCTTTCCGAGCAACGATCACACTTGTGATGAGATCAGGAATTGACGTGCCTGCTGCTAGGATTGTCAAACCCATAATCTCTTCCGAAATCCCTATTGTTTCACCAACCTGGAAAACAGCAACAGTCATGAAAACCATGGCAACAGCAGGTGAAGAACCAACTGCATGCTAGTCAGAACTGAGCACCTTCCTCGGAGCTCAGTACTCTGCCTGCCTGAGTGAGCGTTGCAAAATGGCCACAGAGAGAAAGGGAGGCCCCTGCTCCAGGCTGCAGGGAGACACACTGGACTAAAAGCTTGAGACCAGATCTGCCCCACTGTCATTCAAGCAGTTCCCCAAAGAGGTGCCCTTCCAGAGGTCTTCTCAAGCCAGCACTTCCATTGCAGAAATGTGGACCCCTGCTGTAGCTAGGAACTAAGGTAGAGGATGATAAAGGATGAGCAGTTCCACACAGACCCTGCTCGGCCGGGAGAGAAAGCCTTGCACACAATTACAGCTCCACCGTGTGCTCTTCGAGGCAGACCAGAAAAGCCACGAGTGGTCAGATGGTTGAAATGCCAGAGTGAGCAAACCTGAGCTGGCTTGGCAGAGCACGGGGGAGAAAGCAGGGAAAGGAAGGGGTAAGAGAACAAAGTCAGCTGCAGTCCGGATGCTCAGGACCCCCGTCATGCTATAGTAGAAATTTAAGACAGAAAAGCCACCCCCAAAAGCACTATGCTCACTGGAATAAAAAGTCTTTTTTCTAAGCTTTTACAAAGAAGATAGAAACTACACATATCCACTTGGTCCTTGGCATGCCCTGAGTGCTGAAAATTGATCCAAAGGGGCAAATGTGTCCCCAGGACTTGGTGATTCAGGAGAGACTTCCTGCTGTTCACTCACTCACCTGGTGAGCCCACCACACCATGAGGTATGAGAACATGGCTATCCAAATGATGGATCCCAGGAAGGTGAGAACAAAAAACTTCCTAGACTCCTGTGGGAAAGATGGAAAAGAGAAATAAGTTGTAGAAGCTGAAGGCCCTTAACCCTCCGAGAGGCACCCGAGAATGAGCGCCAAGAGTGAGTGCCGTGAGGAGGATCTGGAGATACCTTCTCCAGGGAGTGTGGTGAGATGGGTGGCTGGGCGGGGAGCCAGGAGGAGGCCTTGGCAGCCGCCAAACTGAAGCAGAGTATTTGCTGGCCCAGCAGGGACCCATCTAGGCATTCAGGTGGGCTTTTGCAGGCCACTCTCCCCTACTCCCTATGGCCCCAGAGACAGAACAGGAACTACCTCTGAGTAGAAGACACTAGTCAGACCTTTTCCTGCAGATGAGAATGTTGGGTAGAAACAGCAGCTGCCACTCTGGGGCTTCAGAACACCCCCCACGAAATGCAGTAGCATCATTCCCAAATACGAATCAAGAAACGAAGATGAAAATGAAGGAGCAACTAATTTGTGCATATAGTGATAGACAGGAGGTACAAGTAAGGTCTAGGGCCTCCCAGACCCCATGGGTATCCCCAGGCACGTGGTCCTCTCCAGAGCTGTGTCTCATCCCACTTCCTCACGGTGGTGGTGCCCCACCGTGCTGCTTTTTCCACCCGCTGCCTTTTCTTGAGCAGTGATCCCTGGCTACCTCGAGGCCCTGCAGCTCCCCAGGGACGGACAGCCAGAGAGCGGCTGGGCACTCTCACCTGCCTCCGGACGTCGGGCACCGTCAGCCACAGCGGGAACACGATGGGCAGGAGAAAGAGGTAAACGGCCTGCTTCTGCCTGGTCTCGGGCCAGTCCAGGGACAGAGGCTCCTCGTTTCCGTCCTCTTCCTCTTCCTCCTCCTCCTCTTCATCATCTTCCTCCTCCTCCCCATCGTCATCTTCTTCACTGTCACTTCCATCACTCCCCCCTTCACCATCTGCATCTTTGTCCTCATTTTTGGCTTCTTGATCTTCAACATTGACTTCTTGGGCTTCAGCTTCACCTTCATCTTCAAGCTCTTCTTTTCCTTCTGCCTCAGCTTCACCTTCTTCATACTCATCTTTCCCTTCTGCCTCAGATTCACCTTTTTCTTCATGTTCATCTTTTCCTTCTGCCTCAGTTTCACCTTCGTGTTCCTCTTCTTGTCCTTCTGCCTCAGTTTCACCTTCATGTTCAGCTTTTTCTTCTGCCTCAGTTTCGTCTTCGTGTTCAGCTTTTCCTTCTGCTTTTGTTTCACCTTCTCCTTCTGGATGAGCTTTGCCTACACTTTTCTCCTCAGTCTCACCCTCTCTGTCTGTCGTTTCGCCTCTGCTCTCAGCCCCAGCCACGTGTTCCTGCAATCCAGAGCCAGCAGATTAACTTGTTGTAACTGTTCTGCTCATCTCCCTTCCAAGCTTCACACCCCAACCCTTTTTGGTTATTCTCAGACTGTACCTGAACACTTAAGTAGGAGAAAACTAGTGCAGTTATTCAACAAAATTCCTACCACAACATTCCTACACGGTGGTTGTCCAGCTTTTACTTGGTCAGTTCCATTGATGGAGAACTCGCCACCTAAAGCAACTTCTGCCATCTCTGACAGCTCTGTTTGTTTTGAAGTCCCTATTTATATCAAATTCATGTTTCCCTCCCCCAGTGTATAAGTTCACTACTTGCAGCCATACAGAACAAACCTAATTACTCTCCCACAGGACAGTTGTCTTGCCTGGGTTAAAGATTCCCAGGCCTCCTGTCCCTCCCCATGCTGTAACCTAGAGACTCCTTCATGTCTTCGTAAACTCATTCTGTACCTGCTGAGGGGGCATCCCAGCTGAACACAGAGCAGAGTGGAACCAGTTGACCAGCTCCCTTGTCTAGGAGCTTCCATTATTGCTCCCTAACTAGGCTCTCATTAAGGCTGCCTAACGTAGCTTGATACCCTTTGGTAGTCACAACACCTCTCTGAGTCCACTAAAACTCCTCAATTGTTATACATTGTGTTACCTTGTATGTGTGAAGTAATGTCGATACCTATTTATTGTACATCTTTATGTGCCAGGCACCATGACAAGTGGCTTCTGAGTAATAGCATTTACCATATTTCATGACTCAATTAATTCATAATATAATAGAATTATAGTCATGATACAGATGGAGACACTAGGGTAAAAAGAAGGTAAATAACTTGCCCCTGGTTCACAGATCTTTGGCTCCCAAACCTGGTAACCTGGGGAGCTCTTTAGAAATATAAATTTCCTGGTCTCTGTGTACCAGCTGAATTAGGATTTCTGGAACTGGACACCAGTGACCTGTATTTAACATGCACCTTCCTAATGCATTCACTGGCAGAGCAGTACACAGGAACCACAGACTGTCTCCACACTAAAAGTCACTGACCCTGAAGGTCCTCAGATTAGTTTCCCAGGTAACCTATACCATGCTAGTCTGGGCTCTTGAACAATGACCTGGGCTGTGTGCTCGTGGAGTAAATATAAATATGTTGTCTGTAGCAAATGTCACAGTACTGGCAATGCCTACGAAGGATGTTCAATGATTCTCAGTTCTGCTGCATATTAAAATCACTCAGAGACTTTTAAAACCACTCATGCCCAAGGAACCACCCCAGATACTCTGTGGGTAGAGCCTGAGCAATTTTTTAAACTTCCCCAAATTATTCTAATATGCGACCATCAAGAACATCTGGTAAAGCCATATTACTATCCACCAAGGGCTGTGCTCAGACTTGGAGATGGAGAGGGAGAAGATTTTAATCTGAAATAATTCTTACCCTCCATTCCCATCAGGAGTAAAGACTTCCTGGAGGAGATGACAAGTCATTAAATCATTAGATATGGCACCATCATCTCTGAGGACTGTGACCCCCAGTAGCCCCAGCAAAACAGTAGTTTCCCTTCTTCCATGTTAGAGTCTGGGCACCTGAATCCCTGGCCACAGCTGACTGGAGAGGAGCTGGATCCCTGGCCTGTGGCCTTGATTGACCAGATTCTCCTTTAAGACTGAGACCCAATCTCTGGTTGATCCCCATGGACATAAAGATGGGAGTGACAGTTTAGTGTTGTGTACCAATAAGGAAAACAAAGGCAGCCAGGCTGCCAAGAGAGGCCAAGCTGCAGAGCCTGCTCACAGAGAAGGGGCCACATGGAAGGAGAAGCTGCTGGGGTCACAGGGGCCCATCTAGGCCTCTGTACCGTTGAGACCAAGCATCACTCCCTGCATCCAATTCCACATCCTTTGAATCCTTTCCTTTGAGTGGCCACAGCTGGCCTGCTCAGGACACTCAGGATTCAGGAAGATGGCTTAGGGCTGAACCTTACAGCACTTGGTTATGGATGAGACAAAACTGGGTGCATTTGGGTACTGAATAAAAAAACAGGGACCAAACTTGCAAACTGAATGTTTATTTACCATGAGTCACATGACCTGTTATCTCTCTCCATGGTAGAGACCAAGATGACTCAGACTTGGATCCTGCCATCGGGAACCTCACCCCCAGTAGGGGAATCAAGAGAGGCTCAGAATATGGGGGGCGGCAGTGATAAGAGGCCTGAGACAGATGCAAAACACCCTACCAACTTGGGGTGCCCAGGGAAGCTGCCTGGGAAAGGAGGCATTTACGCTGGGCCTGGAGAGCAGGACAAGACAGGCGATCTGAAGATGGAGGTGCTCGTGGGCCAAGGCCTGAGGATGGAAAAATACAGAGTGAAGAAACTGAGTTTGGCCAGAGGATGGAGGAACGGGAGGCTATGAAGACAGAGCTTCAGGACTCTGCAGATGAGGAGTAGCAGGACCCAGAAGGTTCCAAGGCCTCACCCAGCAGCCCCCTGCCCTGCATCTCTGACCCTGGTGTCTGGAGCTGGCTGGTCTCACTGTCCCTTTGCTGCTGACAAGCTGGCTGACCATTCCTTATGTCCTCACCACGTGTAGCAGTTCACAGTAGAATATGTTAACAGTAAATTGACTAGCCCCAGGAGGTATCTGTATTTTTCAAGTGACTTCAGAGAAAAGGTAAAGCTTACACTGGAAGGCTAAAACTCAAATAGGATTTCAGGCCTCCCTTCCAGGGAGGAAGTATTTTTGGCCCGAAAGTCCTTCCCTGGGCCTCTTGCATCCCTACACCTGTGCAGAGGCTGGACGCCTACCTGGCTGCCAGGATCCTCCTCCTGATCTCCCTGGACGTCTGGAGTAGGGGCTGGTGTGACTGTGACCGCAGGGAGCTCGGCGGGCTCCTCCTCTTTAAAGGACAAACATGGGTTAGATCAGGAGCTGGTGAGTGGCTGCGGGGCTGCAGGACAGCAGGGTTTCAGATCTGTTTGGAAATCTCTCGTTGATAAGAAAAGCAAGATGATTGCGTTGTGAATTGTTCTTGCCCTTTCTCCTGAGACCTACAGAGGGGACGTGGCCACCCTTGCTCCTCCGTATTCACAGACTGTCGTGCCGCTGTGGCCAGGGATGCCATGAGCCACTCAGGCACAGGGAGCAGAGTGTGCAAGGCTCCCAGTGCTCAGGGTCTAATGGATCCTTTGGAAAGAATCCTGCTAATTTCAAAGGCAGCATTCAAGGCTGCGGAACAGGATTGGAGTAGAGGGAGACTCGGAAAGTCTGGAGAGCTAAGTTTAGATACAGGCTCTCTCGCTTCTTGGCTGTGTGGCTTTGAGCAAATCACTTGACCTCTCTGAGCCTCATACTGGATTTCTGGGTCACCACACCCCTGGTGGCCTTTGCTCTTTGGAGTTGCTGGTTTCAGACCGATCACTAGAAACAGTGTCCTTGTGTAGAAGTGACAGGAAGAAGAAATAGTCCGACAGAGTCTCATTTGGAATGAGATTTAGCAAAAACAAGTGGGAGCTCAGCTAGGCCCTCACCTTCCCTTGCCTGCCCATCAAGGAGAATGCAGAAGCTGCAGGAGCACACTCGGTGCCGCCATGTTGGAAAGTGCACGGTAGGAGGAAGAGGCAGGGCGGCCTCAGTGTCTCCAGGGGACGGACTGGCTCAGAGAAGCTGAGCCAGAGCCTCAGTGCCTGGTCTGGGCTGGTGGTGACCGGAGGTGGGGCGGTGGAAGGAGAAAACCCACTTGCTGGCCATCCCCTCACCTTCTGCTTTGCTCTCTGCTTTGGCCTGGGGCTGGGCTCTGGCCTCCTGAATCAACCTCTCCTCTTTGTCCTTGGAGGGGCGGGCTGCAAACAAGAAAGGAAATATGTCTTATCTAGGTCCACCATACTGTCCCTGCTGTGTGAGTTAGGACAGTCGGCTGAGCAACCAGGGTAGTAGGAGCGGGTGGGCAAGGCTGGCCCAGAAGTTGCAATGCCTGGACCCTGACCCAATGAGGCCTGTTCATGATGCCAGTTCATCTATTTCTGTCTTAAATATCCAGCACTGTCACTCACTGACTGTGAGCTGGACAAGTCGCTTCCCCCATCAAGGCCTGTTTTCTGTTAAAAGGACATGGTTGGGCCAGGTATGGTGGCACACGTCTGTAATCCCAGCACTCGGGAGGCTGAGGCAGGAGGATCACCATGAGTTCAAGGCCAGCCTGAACTACACAGTGAGACCCTGTCTCAAAACACACACAAAAAAGACATGGTTGGACTCAGGAAAAACAACTAAGATTTATTTCTTTTATGACCTCAAGGGATGGCTTTGTGAGGGCTGAGTTGAGAAGGATTCTGATCCAAACCTGATGGAAAAATGCCCTGGGGTGATGCCTGTGATGCTCAGGGAGTGGAGTGATGAAGCCTGGGAGACATACTTCTGCCACCCTTGAGCTAGACGCAACTTCCTTCTCTGACCCTCTAGAAATAAGGCAGCACTGTTCTAGGCATGCTGTCTCAGTGGGCCAGCTGGTGGCCATGTTCAAGAGCCTATGCTCTTCAGTTGAGCAACCGGCATTTGGTCACACATTTTGGACCCCAGACACCAGGAGCTAGAGCAGACCTCTCTGCAGATCCCCATACTCTGGCTTTGCTGGAGGCCCCAGCACACACTCAGTGGTGTGGCCCTGATTTCCGGACAAGAGAAGCAGGGAGGGCAACCTCCTTCCAATGTGACTACGTGCCAGGCCACATGCAAGGCATTTTACACCGATCCTTTCAAGGTGGGACAGAGACTGAAAGGCAGCAGTGCATGAGAGCGCTCCTCCTGGTATGCAGCCCGCGGGACAGGAGAAGGGGAGAACAACGGCACAGCATCCCGTGGGCAGTGGGTTGCTTGTGCTCTCTCTAAAAATGCAGCACCGTGACACCCTCAGTGCTGATTAAAAAGAACCGGGGGACAGAAGTGTTTTCACTGCGGCACAGTGCTGGCCTTGGCTGTTTTGTTCTCTTAGCGTGGGTTCCCAGCCTGGCCACCCTGACGCCAGGGGTGCAACTCCTAGCTCTGTCACTTGCCCTGTAGCTGTGGACCTGGCTGGTTGACTCCTTAACCTCTCAGGACCTGAGACTCTTCATCTGTAAAAATCTTCCAGAGCTAACAACAGAGTGAATTACTCCATGCGTGAATGTGTTTGAAACAGTGCCTGGCCCCTAGGAACCACTATGTAAATTGGGGGGGGCTGTACCCCCATGACCGTGGTGGCAATAATTAAACTCATTGAGAGCCACTGGCCCACCCAGGAAACAACTCTCATTGACAAGCTCTGACGTTCCAGAAGGTCTGAGTTCTAAGATACCCTGGAGACCTAGTCCCTGATGCAGACAGCAGTGAGGAAACTGAGGCATCACAGGCTATGAAGCTGGGTGGGCCAAAACTTCTGCTGGGTCTAGGTGGGCAGGAAATGGGTAAGTGGGTCTGGAATTTCCTCCTCTCCGCCCATCTCCTGAACTATCCAAATTGGTGCAGCCACAGCTGCCTTTGAGCAGAGTGTAGCTGTCATAAAGCAGGCGCCTGAGTTCCTGTCCTGGTTCCAAGAATATGTGCTGACTGTTGGCTGGAGGGAACCAAGTTTCCCTCACATCCTTCATCAGAAGCCCTCACCTCCCATCGCCCCACCACTGAGGGGAGCAGAGAGTGTGCGGGTCTCTCGCACGTGTCCACGGGAAACTGCCAAGAGAAGCCTAGAGTCCTAGGCAGGAAAAGCCCTTCACGGGGAGGTGAGGGTCCCAACCACAGAAAACATATCTTCCATTATCAGCTCTGTGGAAACATCTGCACAGCCCTCTGGAAACAGTATGTGACACACAAGCTCATGGGAACAAAGGCCCTGGAAGCCCCATCCTCTCCTGGATAGAGTCTCAGAGTGCAGAGTTAAATGGGTCTCTCTGAGCAGGGCTGCACACCAAGTGTGCTGGTCTCCCACAGGGCCTGTCTCCTCACATGCCCTCTCCCTCCCTGTGGCTGGATCATCTCCTTAGCATCAATCTCCTCTGCCCTAGCCCCGGCCTGGACATCACATAATCCTGTTAGGGCAAGTAGGCCAGTGGGGAGCTCGGGCATAGCAGTGGCCCAGGCAGGGAGCCCTGCGGTCCCACTTGGGTCTTCATCTTCAGGGTAGAGTCAGTGGTTCCTCTAGGAGTGGCCAAGCATGGCCCCAAAACACAGCTTCCCTCAGTGGCCAGGCCAGGGGCTCCCTAGCATGCACCCCCCGGGGGCTGCCAGTGGTCCCCCTCCGCTCTGGAGCCCCAGCCCTGTTTCTCTGGAGCTGATACTTGCGGGTGACCTCTCTCGCCTGGAATGCTTCTCAGGAACGTTTCATCGCCTTGTCTTTGACACTGCTTGTCGGTTTAAACAAACCTAACACCCAGTGTGTGTCTGATGAAAATTTTGAGCCGTCAGAATGTATCCCTGAACCCTGAAGGTTAGTCGGGG
Source organism: Hystrix cristata (assembly GCA_004026905.1). Taxonomy (NCBI): domain Eukaryota; kingdom Metazoa; phylum Chordata; class Mammalia; order Rodentia; family Hystricidae; genus Hystrix; species Hystrix cristata. The sequence goes on from PVJO010006492.1 coordinate 22,880, forward strand.
TGCTCCCAGGCGCCAGAGATCCTGCCCTGCCATTTTTGGCTCAGCCCTCAGCACTCCTGTCCACTGCATCCAAGCCCTTTCTCTGATGGCCTCCTGCTTGGGCCCAGAAAACTTAGGGCTGAGGAGAGCAGGACCGGCCCCATGAAGTATCTTCAGGGCCCGAGGACCATGCTGGGCAGCTCTCTGGAGAAGGAGGCAGAGGCAGAGCTGGCAGGTTGGACAGATGCTGCTGTCCTTTGTCAAGCCTGGCGTCAGTGCTTGCTGTGCTTTGAATGCTGCTTTTACGCTCCCCACCCTCAGAAGTGATCCTGGCAGCTCCCATGGTGGCCCTGGGATTTCTGGCTGGGCGTGGGGTGAGCGAGCTTCCTCGCGCTAACTACAGAGCAGAGAAAGGAGCCACCCCAAGCTCCTGGGCTGCGGGCCCTGGAGGAGGAGTCCCTTGATCGCATCCCTGGCTAGCAGCTTGGGGCAAGCTACCTGGCTGGAGATGCCCTGTGGGCCGTGGAGCTGGCCCAGCACAGACTAGGGCAGGGCACATGGCACTCGTGGCCTGACTGCAGGCGAACCCCTTCATTTCACAGGGAGGGACGCTGAGGCAGGGAAGTAATGCAATGCAGAAACCTGCAGACCTTAGCGTCGGTGTTCCACGTGGCCCTCTCGGTGAGTCCCGTCTTGTTGCCTCCCTGTCTCCCAGGCTGTCTGATGTTTCCCTCCCCACTCTTTTCCCTGTCGGCTCTCTCCTCCCACCCCGAGCCCGCTGCCTCTCACCCCTGCAGGTCCCACTGCTTCTGCAGCTGCAGGAGGGAAGGAGCAGGCAGGGCAGAACGGCAGGTGTGGGGGTCTTGCTTACCTTCCCCCAGGGGGTCCAGGCTGTGGAGCATAAGCTGGTAGATGGTGGTACGGATGGTGCTGTTGTGCAGCGAGGCTGAGCTGCTCTCTCGGGACAGCATGGACGGGAGCTGAGCAAGGGGAGAGCCGCGCAGGCCTCAGTGGGCCCCTGCCCAGTCGGGGAGGAGCCGCACAAGGGCCTCGCTGCCTGCCTCCTTCCCCAGGGTTTGCACCCCCTACAAGTACAGTCTCCTGGAAACACCCTCTAACCCACACCCCACAGACAGACCCTCTGCACATGGGCACAGACCGCCATTTACGGCCCACAGAGGACTCTGGTTTTTTAGCACTGCCCTACCCCAAAGAGAAGCAAAGCTGTGATCCCCATCCACAGAGAAGGGAAGAAAATTCCAAAAAGCTAGGTGGTGAATGCAAGGTCATGCAGGGAGCAAATGAAACTCAGGCGCCCAGATCTGCCAATTGCCAGCCCCATTTTATTTTCTACCTCGTGGTAGAAGCCTTCATAGAGACCTTCACAGGCACACACGCATCTTTAGTGTACAAAGACGTGACACACACTTATTCATAGTGACACACGTAGAAATGCCATCTGATTTACTGTAGAATATCCCTAGACAGCAGTAGGCACCTGCACAGGTGTCCTCCCCGCCCCTCTCTGTCTGAACTCGTCTGCCACCTAGTGGCTGTGGTGACACCTCACAGCAGGCCCCAGCTGCTCCTTTTAAAGTCCCCACAATTCTTTCCATGTACCCCATAGGCCAACGACTGAGAGACCCCATTTTTCAAATCTGAGACCCCCACCCCCTGCATATTTTTCTGTTAGTTTCAGGGTATTATAAAGGCACAAGGAATTAGGCTTTTACATCAAGCAATCATATAAAACTGGGGCTGGAAACCAGGACCTGAGTTCAGCTCGTTTTACAGACGCAGAACCTGAGGCCCAAGGCCACACGACAGGCTGGTGACAGAACCAGCTGCGGCACTCGGGATACGGCTCCCAAACCAGTACCTCCTGGAAGGCTGCCTGAGGTGAGGTGACAGTTCCTGACAGTGCAGGGATTTCCCGGGGCCTGTGCAGTGCCCCGGTCTGTGGCCGCATGCAAAGACTCTGCCATGTCCCCACTGGCAGACTCCATACAGCACCCACCTTCAGCTTCTTGTGGTCCTGGTGCTCATCTGCTGTAACGGCCCCATCACCCGGCTGCAAACAAGGACAAAAGCCAGAGACCGGAGTCAGGAAGTGTCCCAGGGAAATCCTCACTCTCCTTCCCTACTCCCCACTCTCCTAGGGAAGTTGAGATGGAGCACAGACATCCAGGAAATGGTTCGAAGTGTCCGGCGCCTTCAAATGCGACGTCCTCTCTGCTGCCCTCCAACCTACACTGGCTCCTCCTCCTGCCCTGTCAGCCCTGTTCTTTCCCTTCCCGTGCCTCAAGCTCCGGTCTCTATTACTTGACTCGGGAGGCTAAGGATGGTGTTAGTTGTTAGGGTTTTTGTTTGGTTTTTTGTTTTACTTTTTGAGACAATGTCTCACTATGTAGCCCAGGCTGGCCTTGAATTCAAAATCCTCCTGCCTCAGCCTCTGAAGTGCTAGGACTACCAGTGTGCACCACCACACCCAGCTAGTATGATACTCTTTTATAGATACCTATTCTTTTCCTCCATAGAATTTTCTTCAATTTACTTGTATATTAACAAACATAGCAGTGGTTCAATAAAATTTTTTTGGGTTTTTTTTGTTTTTTGAGACAGGGTCTCACTATGTAGTTCAGGCTGTGCTTGAATTCACTACATAGCCCAGGCTGGCCCCAAACTCATCACAATCCTCCTGCCTCAGCCTCCTGAGTGCTGGGATTACAGGCCTGATACCACACTCAGCTCAGTAAATATTTATTAAGTGACTGAATAAATGAACTGTCCGCCAAGTGCACTTAATATGTTCCAGTTCCTCTTCCCTATTCATGCCCTTTCCCCTGCCTAAAACACCTTCTGTGTTCCTCTCTGCTTATGGAAATCCTATCCATTTTCTCATAAGATTCAGGGCAAATTTCTGTGTAAAGCCTTCCCAAATGGCCCCTTGGCCGCTTGTACCCTCCCTCTAGCTCTCTCTAATACTTTGTCCTCCACAGCAGCGTAGAACAGAAAGCACATTCTGTGGCCCCGAAACCTCTCTCGGTCACCCCTTACCTCCCTAGTGCTTCCCACCACCCACCAACCTTCACTGCCAAACTGCAAGCGGGTTTGCTATTCTCTATTCAGCCCAGAAAAGAAAAAAAAAAGTGTGTGATTCCAGGCCATCTTCCTACCCACCCAACTCATTCTGTTCTTATTATTGAGCACCTGCAGTTTATCACTAAGCTGGTGGCTTAGTGATAGAAGATGTTTAGGACATGGGTTCCATGTCCAGAAAGTAACGGAGACAAGTATCGCACAGATGCAAGACAAAGCGGATACGAAGGGCAGAAACATGATACGAAGGGCAGAAACAAAGGTGTTGTGCTGAGCTGGGCGGGGAGCCTTCCAGCAAAAGGTAGAACCAGAATAGTTTTGACAGGTGGGAAGATTTAAACGCTTGGATGCATGCTGCTAAATGAATGACCAGTCAAACGAATGAAGTAGAGCAGGAATATTCAGTCCGAATCTGAAAGGGTCACTGTGCGTTCTAACACACCCTTTAAGGCTTTTGTGACGCACCTGTAAGTTTACCAGGACCTCGGAGGCCACAGGACTGACCCCCGTTTTCCCAGCCCTCTCACTATTGATCTTGCCCAGCCCTCACCCCTGAGTTCTCTTTAGAGACAGCTGCACAGAGCCAGCTGCCCTTGGGGTGCTTGGCTCTGCCCACAGAGGGGCAGGAGAGCTGATCTTTGCCCATAGTGTGCAGCCCTAATGATCTCTCTGCCATTCAGATCTATTCAAGCCAAAATACTTCTCTCAGGGATCATCGTTCCCAGCTAACCTCAGTCTGCATGTCTAGGTTTTAGAAGCCTTTCACATCCATTTTCTTAGTCATTCCTAGCAACTCCTTGAACCAGACACAGCTATTGTGATAGACGAGGAAACCAAGCTGCAGAAAGCTCCCACGGCTCGCCCACACTGCTCACAAAGATAGTGGCAGACCCATCCTGATTGCCACGTCTCCAATGAGAGGGCTTTCATTTCGTTGGTCTGAGGTTTTTGTGTCTTAGTTTGTATGTGTGTTTTGTTCATTTGTTTTTTCTAAGTTCCATTTCTTTCCCCAAGCACAGATAGGGAACTGAGGCCAAATCTATGTTCCCTAGTGACTCTCCTTCAATTTATTGACATTTCAGGGAAATGGGTATGAATGTTTATCTACATCGGGCCGTAGCCAAGGGGTCCATAGCAGTTCTGGCGAGAAGGTGCTTTCTGAAGATGCCATGTCACAAACACATTTCAACGTGCAATTAGTATAAAAATATTGAGGTGTTTTACAACCTTTTCTTATACTAAGCCTTTGAAACCTGGTGTCTATTCTATCCTTACAGCACATCTCAAATTGAACTGGCCGCATTGAAGTGTTCAAGCTGCATACAACTGGTGCTCGCCAAACAGGCCTGTGCAGGTGTAATCTCTCTTCGCTGCCTTCCTCTGGCCCCTACACACAGCCACAAGACCCCACACCCTTTATTCACTCAGTGAATGCCTGCTTGTCCTCCCAGATTTGGCTAAGCATCTCGTCCTCCAGGAAGCCTTCCTTGACTCTCTGGCTTGTCGAGATGTCCACTCTCAGTGATGCTGAGCCCCTAAGCACTTACCGTCCATGCCCTGGAACTACTGGTTTCCCTCTGTCTTTCCCACTGAGGAGGATTTACTGTGGTGCTGATGAAGCTTAAGCTTCAGCACCATACACACATCCCCTGTGCACATTCCTTCCAAGACTTGCGTCTAATTTTGTAGCAATGCTTTTATATTCTTTTTCCTAATGAGTATCAGTTCCTGCAAAGCTTGGATCAATTCCAGCTCTTCCATTAATCTGAGTCCCTTGAGAGCTGGGCTTGGGCCTTATTGATCACCGTACCCAGACCTGACACAGGCCTCACACAGAGGGAGTCAGAATGAATGAATGTTGGGGCCCTTTGGAGCTGAGTCCTGGACTAGCTTGCTCTCTCAGCAGAGCACCTGTCAGCTGCTGATGGTAATTACTGCACATTTGTTAACGATTCACAGATTTCTATCTCTGGCCCAGACCTCCTTCCGAACTTCAGGCCTGTTTGGGTAATTGCCTCCTGGAACAAATCTGCTTGGTGGGGACCCAGGCGCCCAAACTCACCATTCCAGAATGACAGCTCCCAGGTCCCTAAGCCTGTCCTTCCTCTCGGCAATGGCACCAGCACCTGCTGTGACCTCTCCCAGAATCATCTCAGATGGTTCTGTCTTCAAAACACCTCTCAAAGACATGTGTCGTGTGTGCGTGTGTGTGTGTGTGTGTGTGTGTGTGTGTGTGTGCGTGCACATAGCAGTCCCTGCCCACCCAGTTTCACTTTCCTCTGTTTCAACCGTGGTCAAAAATTATTAAATGGAAATTTCTAGAAATAAATAATTCATAGGTTTTAACTTGTCCACGTGCTGAAGTATCACAGCCAGTCCTCTCTGTATATGAGGCCTGCCCCTAGTCGCTTGGCAGCTGTCTCAGTTAACAGACTGACTGTCCCAGTAGCACAGTGCTTGTGTGCAAGTGACTGCTTTTATCTTAAAATAGCATCAGGGTGCAAGAGCATCGAAGCTGGGAGTTCAGGTATGTCAAACAGAAGAGGTAAAGTGAATCTGTACATAGAAGCAGGCCGCCACACTTTCAGGCATCTGCTAGGTCTCGGGACATATCTGTAGATGGACTGTGTCTGTCTACACTGTGTGTGTAGACAGCTGCATGCTCAGAGCAGCCTCCTCGCTGGCCTCCCTGTAATTCCCTGCTTCCACCCTTGCGTGTCCATGATGCATTCTACATGCAGCAATTAGGGAGCAGCATTTTAAATAGGATTCTCCTCATAGTTCTCCTGTTGAGCATCAAATAAAATGCAAACTCAGAATCTGCTACCCACTCCCTCTCTCCTCCCCAGCTGCCCCTGCCCCACTCTCCTGTGCTCAGGAGCCGCAACAGCCTCTCTTCTTCCCTACACTATGCCAAGCTCCTCCCAGCCCTGAGCCTTTGTGAATGTTGTTCCCTCTTCTGGGACTTCTTGCTGGGTTCTTTTCTCATTCTGCAGATCTGTACTTGGGCTACCTCTCCCCCAAAGGCCTCCTCTACACTCCCTCACCAAAGGGGGCTCGCTGTACAATCGTGTCCCATCACATTCACTGCTTTTCACTCAGAGCCCTCATCACACTCTAAAGTTATCAGCTGGGCATAGAGGCACACACCTACAATCCCAGTGCTTGGGAGTCTGAGGCAGGAGGATCCCTGAGATTTCAAGGTCCAGCCTGGGCACATAGTAAGGCCAGCCTGAACTACATAGTAAGACCCCGTCTTATGCTAAAAACTTGTTTATTATTTTATATTTCCACTTAATTTGGGTGACAGAGAATCTAGAAATCATGTTGCTCTTTGTAAAATACTATTAATGTCTAATTTCCTGTGTAATCCCATCATACACACCAGGAGAAAATATTACTATGCCGTATGCATACATGTAAAAATCTCAGCTACAGGCACATACATGTCCAGGAAAATGACAGCCTGTTTGGACTGGGCACAAGCAGATGTCTGAGTTTTCCTATTGCTGTTTGTTTCTTGTGCATTCATTTTGTCATCTGCTAGCACACACTAGCAGGCGAACACTGAACACTCAAGCAAATTTTATGAGGAAGAGTAATCTTAAAATTGAGAATTCTGCCAAGCGTGGTGGCATGTGCCTATTTGTCCCAGCTGCTCAGGAGGCTGAAGCAGGAGGATCAAGTTCAAGACCAGCCTAGGCAACATAGTGAGACCCTGTCTCAAAAACAAAACAGAACAAGACAAACAGGGGCTGGGGATGTAGCTCGATGGTTAGAGCGCTCACCTCGCAAGCACGAGGCCCGGAGTTCGATCCCCGGCACCAGAAAAAAAAAGAACCTCAAATACATTTGTCAACAATAATTAAAAAAAAAAAAAAAAGACTGGGGATTTAGCTCAGTGGTCAGAGTACTTGCCCAGCAAGCACGAGGCCCTGAGTTCAATCCCAAGAACCCAATTAAAAAAAAAAAAAAAATCAAACAATTTAGAATTCCACTGTATCATCTTCCTGACAACTGGAGGGAAGCTGACTACTATTCAAGGAGTTGAAGGAACCCCTGAGTCCAGGCAAAGGATGGATTCTTTGGGAGCACAAGGATTCCCTGGTGCCTAGTATGGGTGGGGCTCCCAGAAGAGGCCTGGGGGCTGCTTCCTATCTACAACAGGCAGCTGGGTGTACAGGCCACAAGTAGAAGCCTTTGGGACAATGTCACAATGGGAAGACCAGCCTCTACACAGGCGCTGGCTTTGTCTTCTTGGAGTCTTGGTTGACTTCATAAGAAATCCTGCCAGGAAGAAAATAGTCTGAGTGTGTTCAGGAAAAGACGGAGGATTTTCTCTAGGTAATCTTGGGGGAGGAATGTGAACCTGGGGTTTCTAAAAGGGCCTAAATAAAGTCCGTTCTCTGGCTTGTATCCGTTTGTGCCAAATTGCCCAGGTTGGCCTCAAACTTGAAATCTCCTGCCTCAGCCTCCAGAATAGTTAGGATTACAGGTGTGCACCAGGACACCCAGCTAGCTTTTAATCTTTTTTTTTCCAGCCAATATCAAAAGAGATACTCTAAAATGCTATTATATATATATATAAAATCAATACTAAATCACTTATTTTTTTCTGTATTTTTAAGTGAATTTTGATTCAGACCACTCCTGCCCCTACTAAAAGCCCTTTATTTTGAGTCTGAATAAAAGTGAAGTGAAAGGTCCCCCCGCTCGGGAACTCAACAGAAATCAGTCAAGTAAATACCAAGTGAGAAATGAATCGCTGGCTGCTGATTCTGTCTGCCAGTCATTTGGGTAGAAAGCACCCATGTGTTGCTCTTAGGAAAATACCAGACGCCGTGCCTACTTGTTTGCTTTTGGTCAACAGCTGCTTTCTCACTGCAGGGACAAAGTTGAATAGTTATCAGAGAAAGTATAAGCCCTGAAGAGCCTAAAATATTTACTGTCTGGCCATTTACCAAAAAGGTTTGCTACCTACTGCACTAATTCATCCCATTTACTTCAGAGGTGAGCAATCTGAAGCCCATTTGAAAAGCAAAGTGATCCGTGGCACTTTGCACAGGGTTCCCATCATTGCAGTTAATTTTCTCCGCACTAATTAGCCTCTCTGAGCCTCTGTTTTCTCATCTGCAAAGCAGAGATAACAATTAACCTTGCAGGGCCCCGTGAGAAATCACTGACCCCGAATGCATGGAGAGGCCCTCCATAAGCGTGTAGTCCTTCTCCAATTCCTTCCTCTCATGAAACTTGAGTCCCTGATCTGTTAGCACGTCTGGGGAAATGGAGGCAAACACTTTTGGGGCTTTTGCTAGGAGTAAGATGTTAGGCTCAGTCCTCTGAGAGACACGAAGCCTGTTCTCCCGCCTGGTGGCAGTGACGAACATGACGGTAGTAACCTCCCTACTCCACTTCCCCCCAGGCTGGCAGCTGAGGAAGGAGCAGAGTCCTGTCTCTTTCTCTCTGACACGCTGTCCTCCCCTGTCCCTGGCTTTGATTTCTCATGCACCTGTGGCTGTGACTTTGAACTTCCACCCCAAGCCCTGCTGCTCGGCTCCTAACCACCCTGTTTGTTGGGCCCCTCTTCTCTCTGACTTCCTCATCTTTGGAGCCCTGACTGGTGAAAGAAGCCCATTTTCCCTGGCCCCTGCCTCCCTCTGGTGATGCTTTAAAAAGGGACCCATCTTCAGGGAGAAGTGTGAACCATAAGTAATTATGAGGAAGGGTTTGAGCATGGTGTGTTTATTTTCCCAGTTAAAGTTTCAAAGTTATATTGCTTTACAGGAGTGGGGATAGACTTATAAAAAAAAAAATGAAAACCATCACAGTTTACTAAATCAAAGATTAGATAACCATAGAATTGCTTCAGGAATTCAAACAGAATGGTTCACTCCAATTATCAGTGAAATGAGATATAATTTATTTCCCTCTAACCAGATCATAGGTCTTGGCCAGCTAGACATAGACATAAAAATACAAGCATCTCTAGCTATAAGAAACCCGGGGGTGGAATTCAAATCTACTAGTACTTAAAACCCATTTTTTGTTGTTGTTGTTGTTCTGGGCATCGAACTCAGGGCCTCGTGCTTGCTAGGCAAGCGCTCTACCACTTAAGCTAAATCCCCAGTCCCTTAAAACCCATTTTTAAATAGCTATCTTGCCAGGTATGATGGCAGATGCCCGTAATCCCAGCTCTCAGGAGGCTGAGGCAGGAGGATTGCTGGGAGTATGAAGCCAGATGGCTACATAGTTCAAGACCACCCTGAACTACAAAGGGAGACCCTGTCTGAAAAAAACAAATGATTATGATGATGAAAAATAGCTGTCATTCTTGACTTACTTGGACTAATTTTTAGAAGGCGGATACTAGTAATGGCAAGTCCTGACCGCAGGTATTTAACTTTAAATACTCATGGATTTACTTTCAGCCAGAATTTCAGCTTGCTGTTTAAAAAAAAAAAAAAGTGCTGCCAATTAAAAATCACCCTGGATCTGTTTCAAACCAATCATTAAGAACACAATCAGCACCCTGCTTAGTGGTTGGCAAAAAACTGCTACCAAAGCCCTTGAAGTCTCTTAAGTGGGTTACACATTCTCCTTTGAAATCATGACTCTGCTTCACTTGCTTGGCAAGCTTTGCTTTGAGGGTCTAGCTCTGATAAAATACAAAATTCAGAGTTTGTGGAGTTTCAATAAAAGCAGAATCACTAGGAAAGACCTGGAGGCAAGCCAGAGGCATATGGAGTGCTGCCGGCCTGATACATACCATGGCTTTTCTCAGAGGAGAAACCAGGGTTTCAGGGCCACCCTCAGCCAGGCCAGCCAGCCCTGGGGATTTCATTAGGAAGGAGATTCCTGCTTCCTTATCTTAAAAATATGCAGCTCTCTGATCCTCCCTTTCTTTTTGAGCCTGTGGCCCCCTGGAGCTGCAGAAGAGAGAGAGAAGAGGCTGGGTTCTGGCTCTAGCTGGCTCTGTGGCCCTGGGCAGGACATTTCTCCTTTCCTGGCCATCTACAGAGCAGGCAGAGGAGCTCCGTTCATCAGCTCAAATAACTGTTGTCCTGGGTCCTGCCCAAATGAATCACTTGGAGGTGGGATGCGATCATAGACTGTCAGAGTTGGACAGGACCTTTGGGTGATGGGTAGGACTCTGTCGTTTCCCCTAAAGAGGGGAAGGAACTTGGCCGAGATCACACAGTTAATTAGAGGTAGAATTGGATTAGAATCCTGGTGTCCCTACTCTCTAGTTTGTGCTCTGATTGGAGCATCATGTTATCTCAGAAACTCCCCAGGAAATACATTTAATCTCCCAGACATGCTCCTGAGTTTGCTCAACAAAACTGCTCTGGATTAAGTAGTTAAGTCCTTGTACTCTTGGCAGGCAAGAAGCAGGACAGAAATGGAGTCTCTGCTCCCCAGGGTATCCTTACTCTGGAGTTTCAAAGAACAAAAGCTTTTGAGATAAGTTTTCAGAGGTCACTTGGCCAATTTAATCTCAACTCCCAGTTTATTGAATCATCCAGTGCGTTTAGCACTGCTCACCAAGCCGGCAGAGAAGTGCTTTGGGTCCCGCAGCCCTGGGATTTGTATTCTGCTGTCCGGGCTCCAGCTGAGATACCCCCGAGGGCTCCTGGCTCCAGGCTGGCTTGTTGGTGGATGAGCAGAGCTCCCACCTTTTCCAGTATTAAAAAACAAAAATAAAGAAACCCTCCCTTTTCCCAGAGCCCATTCAAACCAAAGGCCTCTCCCAGTGCACAAGTACAGAGTGTGAAGAAACAAGATTAAATGAAAGTGAGGGTGCTGTGTGAACCCGGAACACCACACACATGGAAGAGATGATCATGTCTCCCCGCCTGGTATCTCCTTGGACATTTTCCAAAGCGCAGCTCAAGAACCACTTCAGTCAGAAAAAAAATGCAGTCAGACCAGCTCGGGTTCAAATCCTAGTTCTACTGCCTCTTTACCGTGCGACCTCGAGTGAACAGTTGACTTCTTCAGGCCTAAATTTCCTGTCCTGCAAATGAGGATCATAATAATAACATCCATCTTATAGACGAGCAGGGTAGAGCCAACGCCACGCTCACCAAGACCGCAGCGTTGTGGCTGGCAGAGCCCAAGCACCCTTTTTTGAGATCTAGCCCAGTTCCTCCACTCTCCGGTCCTGAGCTTCCCCCTACCCTCCCCCAGGGTCGGGGGAGCCTGCCCGGCCTGTCCTTACCTTGCTGAGGTCCCCCAGGGCCATGATCTTGGCCACTGGCCTCCTGCTGAGCTGCTCTTTCACCCAGACCTCAATCTGCTTGTTCCACTTCATGGTGAACACATAGAGGGCGTAGGCCAGCAGCAGCAGCAGACTCTCCCACCAGGTGATGAGGCTGTCCAGGAAGAAGACAATGAGCATGGACAGGTCAAGAATGTAGAAGGAGACATCACGGAACAGCGGCCACCAGGTGAGGTTGAGGATCTCCCTGGAGAAGAGGGCACAGGTGCCAATGACGAAGAGGATGTTGAACACGGCAGAGCCCACAATGGTACCAATGCCCACGTTGCTGTGGGAAATGAAGACACCAATGAGGGATGTGAAGAGCTCCGGGGCAGAACCTCCAGCAGCCATGAACGTGGCCCCTGCCACATCCTCCGAGATCTGCAGCTTGTCCGTGATGACGCCCAGGGCCGGGACAAAGTACTCATCACACACGATGGCCAAGGCCACGAACACGTACATCATGCCAAAGACATGCAGGACGACCCAGCCCTGCCGCCGCTCCTCCACACTGAACAGGTCCAGGGGATACTCTGCCTTGGGGTGGGGGTCTGGCCAGCCCGGTGGCGGCGCTGAGAGACTGGGATGGGGCGCCTCTGGGAGCGGGGCTGTTGTCGGGCTGTGGGATGGGGTGCCCGCTGTGGCTGGAGCTGGCTCCGCAAACACACAGCGCCGGACCTGGGTGGTTGGAGTGGCCCTGACTTTGAGGGTTGCTGAGGAGCTGTGTGCTGTGGAAGGTTTCTTTGCCAGCTCCCAGTAGGTGGCTGAGGCTGTTCTGGCAGTGGGCATACTGGATCGGGGCCAAGCAGCAGCCCAGGCTTTGGTTTTCACTGGGCTGCTTCCTGTCACAGTGCTTACTGTCACCTGTCCCTCGGAGGAGGCCGAGGTGTGCTCCAAGGCTGCTTCCTGGAGAGTCGTCAGCTTGCTCTTTCCCACTAACGTCCAAGGACTGGCGGAACTGTTATTTTCCCCTCTTCTGGGGCTACTCAGGGCATCCTTTTCCACTAAACTAGCAGAAGTCAAGATGTTTGTTTTTGCCTTGTGTGTTGGGAAAGTTGGGGTGCTCTTAACTATTCCCTTGAGAGTAGCGGGAGTGGTTTCTTCGACTGTTCTCTTGGGCGAGTTGGTCCCCGATGTTTCATAGGTTGCCATGGTTTCACTGTCTCGCACTGCTGTGCTGGGGGTGACCCCATGGCTTGTTTCCACTGTCACGAATGTGGGCGGCGTGTAAGTGTCTACAGTTCCCCCAGCCGGGGAGGTCATGTGCTTCTTTCCCTTTCTCCTGACTTGAGTTGGGCTGTAGCTCTTCATTTCTTCCCTGGGTGTTGGGGCGTAATTTTTTACTGTTAGTCTGCCTGAAGGTGAGGTGTAGTGATTCAGTTCTCTGGTGGTTGGGGTATTTTCCTTCGCTCTCTCTGTATCTGCTGCTGTTGGGCTGTGATTATTCTTTGGTTTTGCTGGAGTGATGGTTGTTCTTCTGGGTGAAGGGGGGGTGCTCTCCATTGTCATGCTAGGTGGTACTTGGTCCCTGCCCACTGTGGCTCGGGGCGCAACCAGGACCTCACCCTCCACTTCAGAGCTAGCTTTCGGAGGCTTGCTGCTCCCCAGCGTTGTCTCATCGTTGGGGAAGTCCCGGACGGCCACTTTTATAGGCTGTTGGAAAGAGACTTCTGCCCACAGTGAGGGAAGGCCTCGGGGTCTCCTCAGGTGCTGATAGGTGGAACCGATGATCAACATTCCCAATAGGAAGAGGAGGCGACTCCATCGAAGCCTCTTTGGCCGGAGTAACCGCCTCTCCTGTGGCCCCATCCTGATCAGCTTCCCCATGGTGGCCCCGCTACAAGTGGTTACAGAAAGCCTCTCATTCTGTCCATGGATCAGGGGCAGCTGCCTGGAATTCGGAGCAGTGATCAGGAAAGATTTCTCCATGAAGACCAGCCAGGGGGCATCCATAAGCCTAGAGGGTTAAAAAGAAGTTATCCGTCCCTAAGAGGCAATCTGGGACCCCACAGATCTCTGACTTGGCAAACAGTAACGATGGGAGTCCCAGAGACACAGAAGCATCATACTTCCTGGTGGGGAGGGCAGCTGTTCCTGTGGACGCAAACTACCCCTGCCCTGTGTTCTGGGAGAAGGGGCCTATGGGTCCTCTCGCCGTGTGGTGTGCGGCTGCTCTGCGGATCCCTCCCTGCGCTCCCGGGCCCCTGCAGAGGCCCTGGCAGTCCTCAGCCCCGGGCCTAAGTTCCCAGGGGCTCAACCGCCATCGCTGGTGCCAGCCGCAGAACTCGTCTCATCAAGGGCTGCAGAGAGGTAGGGAGACAGCGCTTCGGACAGCAGGCAGAACAGCCAGCCGAGTCCACTATATCATCCAGAAAGGACAAAGCTCAAAAGAACATCACGGGGCTTCCCGGGCAGTGTGCTTCCTGGGAGGAACGTGAGGAAGGCGCCAAAGGCCAGTATCCCATCTCTGCTGCTTACCAGCTCTGCCATCCTGCATAGGCTGGGCCTTGGCACTTCATCTGTGAAATGGGTGTGATAATACTTACACTGATTACACAGAGGAGATCCTAGGAAGGGACGTCTGGGAAAGGGATACAGGACTAGGGATCGGAAGGAGGCTTATTTTTCACTGAATATCTTGTTATTTGGCCTTCTTACTCTGCAAATATTTTAAATTTAAATTTACTTGTAGTAATCCCTATGTAAATAGTAATAATACCTATGCCACAGGAATTTTGAGAGAGTAAAATACAGGTAAGGTCTGTGGAAAGCACTGAATAGAAACAAGTGCTGTTAGCTAGGTATGGTGGCGCATGCCTGTAATCCCAGCACTTGGGAGACTGAGGCAGGAGGATTGCCACAAGTCTGAGCCCAGCCTGGGCCACACGGTGAGTTCAAGGCCAGCCTGAACTACATAGTGAGACACTGTCTCAAAAACAAAAACAAAAACAAAAAAACAAAAAAAGAATCAACCAAGCGTTATATAGGCTTAGTTTCACACAAGGATGCAGGAAGAAAAAAACAGGAAAGGTACTCAAAGAATCCTCATAACAGGTATGGAGGGACAGCCCCAGTAAATAGTTATTAAATCTCAGATCAGTATCCAGAGACATTGCAAAACAATGACTCATGATTGTGCTTGCACATTATAGTAATATATTAGAAGCAGCCGGGTAAACCATAGATTCTGTCTGCCGCCATCCCCATGTCAGAAGGCACTGACATCCAGAAAGGACATGTGACTTGTTAACATCACACAGCTAGCCGGTGCCAGCGGATGAGCCTCCTGATTCCCCAGTCTTTCTAGTACACCCCACTAAGCAGACATATAAGCGCAGTTGTCTTAAAAGGCAAAAGAAGGATGAGCAAACAAGGAGAAGTAGGAACAAGTAAGCTTCCTTCTTGGTCCTTGGTTGCTCTCATTTCTTTTGCATCTCCTCCTGGCCCCCTGAACCTGCCTTGAGCTCAGCACTCTGTCACAAGCACCCTGATGTCACCTGAGGAAACATGGGAGGGTCTCTCTCCTCCCGGTATACCCAGGTCACAGAGCTAAGCTGGCAGGCCCACTGATCCCTCCTACCTAAGCACATCGTTTACCTTCAAACCCCGACATCTGATGTCTTCTCAGCTCTGGGAATTTGCCGAAATCTGGGGTCTCAAAGAGTGGGTCTGAAGCCAGGCTGCAGGAAACACCCCATTCTCCTTCCTCCAGCTCCCCTGTGGAACCCTAATTCAAGGCAGGGTCAAGTGTGAAGGGCATGTCAGGGAAGAAGATCCAATCCTGCTAATACCTGCCTCCTCTAAGAAGCTTAGCACAGACTTGTACAAGTTCTGGGTCCCACTGCCTTAGACCAAGCCTGAGGGGCTGAACCGTGCACCAGGGACACAGGTGGGCTCTCTGGGGACCCCAGAGTCGATGGCAGAACTTCTAAAACTTTCCTCTAAACTACAGGAATGAGAGGTTGTCCAGGGTGTCCAGGCTTAGACAGTGGAAAGATCTGGAAAGATGCAGAAGGTGCTCTGAGGAAACCAAGAGAAAGTGCCTGGGGCTTAAGGAGATCGGAAGAGCTCGGTTAACACCACTCCGCTTGCTACTGGCTGATTCTAAACACAATCTAAGTGCAAATGTGGGGATAATGGTACTTTTCCTACCTGTCCAGAGTGGATATGAGCATCAAAATCAGAGCTGAAGGACTGTGAGGAAAACACTCTGCAAACCTGAAAGTGTTTCACACATGACATTTATTTTATTAGGCCTAAAAGAAATCCTCGGGGGACAGGCTGGGTGGGACATCCCAAGGTACCCAAGAAGTTGGATCCAAGAAGCCTGGACTTCCTTCCAGCCCATGGCTTGGAGCTGATCAAAGTAGAGTGGATTAAAGCATTGGAGGGCTCAGGACCCTACAGCAAGGGTTAACCTGGAAGTCACCTGTATCTTTCGGCAAACTCTGCCTGCTCTCTACTGGTGGGCGCTTCTTCCCTTCCTGTTTGCTCCAAAGTACATGGAGGACGGGCTGTGTTGGGTGACTTTAATCTGAAATAGCAGGTAACCCCTCACAGCCTCACCTCGGCTGCATTCCCCTCAGCAGCCTGGAGTAGTAAGGAGGTAACCTGTCCCCTCTGCAGAAGCCTCTGTGTCCCGGGGTCCTGCATGCTGGGCCCCAGGGAGGGGCTGCCCTGCTAGCTACACGGCTCTGCCTCTGTGCTCTGGCAGCAGATCGAGACCCAGTTCCTCCCCTTCTCACACCAACTCTCCCAGCAGCCTTAATCTGGCCCAGAAAGGTGGGAAATGGAATGTAATGCCTGAAGCGCAGTTAAGAGTGATTTTCTTTTCTGGAGAATTCATCTGTTTTTACAATGCTATTTATGCAATATAGAAAATTCAGGGCAGAAGCAGATTCCCAGAAAGGACATTCTTTTCTCTTTTATGCTTTTAAACTTTGCCAATGAGTTCTTCCTAGTATCTAACCTAAATCTTACTTCTGGGCATGAACCCATTCTCCCTCTGTCTTGTTCTCTCGGGGTTGTGGCACGTTTTGAAATGCAACAGGCCGTGCAGAAGTGTGTTGCCCGACCAAGATTGGGCATATCATAGCACTAGCTGTGTGCGCTGAGAAAAATTATTTAACTTTTTGGGGCTGTAAGCGAACCTCTCATCCTACATAATGATAAAAATGACATTCACCAGCTTGACAGAGTTGTTGTGAGGATTCACGAGTTTCCTTGAGTATAGAAAACCTCAACAGTGCCTGGGAAAGTAATTATTATTATTGTTATTCTGCTTTAGGGGATCACAGGTCCCACTTGGTGCCGAGGAGGGCAGAGGAGTAGAAGAGGGCGCAGTGAGTCCCCGTACTTTCTGTTGTCACAGCGCCGCTGGCCGCATGATGAAAGCGTGCGTCTCTTACTAGCTGGTGGGAGGACAGGGCCTTGTCTGTCTTATTTACATAGAATCCCAGAACCCAGTACAATGCCTAGCACTCAATGAATATATTCAGTACATAAACATATTTGTGGCCAGACTGAAGAGTATATCCCAAGGGCCTGGAGAAAGTCCAGCACCCTGAGAAGGGACGCTGATCCACTTTGTTCTCCCGAACTGCCTTGTTTTATGCTGTTCCCCGGAGCAGGGTGGAGGTAAGGGTGGGCACACGGCTCTGATCCTCATAATTATATCAGTGACTGAGGAAGGCAGGATTTGAGGCTCCCACCCCAAAACTCAAGGCCTTTCCTACCTCCTCAGAACAGCCAGAAGGGAGCACTAAACTTTTGTCTTACTAAAAGAGGGCGAAGGGTTTGTGAACAAGGCTGTTTTATTTCTGGGCCTACATCAGGAGTTGATACCCCCTCTATAGTCACACAATGGAACATGGGCACAGTTTTGCAAGGGTTGCAAATTCAAATGCTTCCAGAGCCTGGGTGGATAAAAGTCAGTTCCACCGGCTGCAGTCAGAGTTGGTGGAGAGGCCCGAAGCTGTGTCTTCACAGAGAATGAAGGGCCCACCAACAGGCCTTCCCACGCCAAATCATTCCGACAGTAAGGCACACGCAAAGTGGTGTGAGGCCTGGCCAGGAGCAAGTCTCCCAAGCCTCCCTCCCTTGGGGTCCTCCTTTGTCAGAACGTGAAAGACGAGATTCCTCATGGGATCATGTAGGAGTTACAGCAAGAGAATTCATGGGGAAGCACCCTGATCCATCAAACACTACAGTGCCACAGCCTCAGAACTTTTGACTACATTGTTTATTTTTGATTATATTGTAATAGGATTAAAAATTGCCGCATGCTTGTCACTGGTAGAAATGAACAATAAAAGCCCCCAAATAGCCCGTGCCCCTTCCTCTCTCCAAGCCAGCGGCTGGAATCATGCCTGAGGCAGGAAGAGGTAGGTGGTGGCACTTCAGAGCACTACCAGTGCAGAGACAGGGCCTCACTCTCATGGTCCTGTGGCCCGAGGTCGCTGGGCTCCGGAGAAAGGGTCAGGCGGGTAAGTGCAGAGGGCTGTGGGGTGGCCAAGCAGAAATCCACGCAGTGTGCTGTGACCCACAGCCCTCCTCTCACAGCCAGGAGCGACACCGTGACAAATTGGATTTTAGAGATGAATGGTGGTCAAACCATAGTGATACAACATTTTTTCCTTTAAGCTGACAAAGACTAAGACATGTAAGTAATATGCAGTGCTGATGAAGAGAGTGGAAAGGGACTAAAAGCCTCCCAGATGATCTTGTTAAACTGTAAGACAAATCATGCCCCTTCTAGATGCCAGACTTGTTAATGGCCTCGCACCTGTTAGAGTAAAAGTCCCAGCAGTGGTCTACAAGGCCCAGCCAACAGTGCTTGTAATAGCAAAACCGAAATCATCTAAATATCAATCAAAAACTATCACTATTACTTACGTGATACACATCTTTCCAGTAGTCAGGTATACACAGCAGTTAAAAGACTTGAAATTGAGGTTGAGAATTAAGCTCAAGTGATAGAGCGCTTGCCTAGAAGTACAAGGCCCTGAGTTCAATCCCCAGCACCCAGGAAAAAAGAAAAAAAAAAAAAAAAAGACTTGAAGTTGTAGCTGGCGTGTTGGCACAAGCCTGTAATCCTGGCACTTGGGAGGCTGAGGTGGAAGGACAGAGAGAGTTCGAGGTCTGAGAGTTTGACCCCACCTCAAAAAATAAAAACAAAACCAAAAAGCTGATGTTAATATATTCATTAATCCATAATAATAAAAGCGCAGATGAGAATATATAACATTATTAAATTTATTTTTACTACATGGTGTATGTGCAGACATGATATACACACACGTACACATATGTCATACCTGTAGAGAGACAGTTTTACAAAGATGATGTTTAAATGGCTGTAATTCTGTCACTAACAGATATACAGTGACCAAAACAAATAGCTTTCTGATACTTCACCTCTTCAAACCAAGAGGCTAGAACCATACTTGAGGAAGGAGATGCATATGGTGATGGCTAGAAAAAGAAATGCTTGTTTTTCACTTCATCTATTTTGAAACTTTGAATTTCCTCCCGTAGACACAAATCTGTTTTATAATTTAAAAAGTTAGTTTCTTTTTTGCATTATCTGCTTTTTTCACTGAAAGATGTTACCAACCTTTTAAAAGCGAAGTGATGACCCTGGCAGGACAGGTAGGAGCCCGGATCATGAGGGGCCTATAGAAAGAAACTTTATAACACTTTTCAAAGGAGAGAATGTCCTGAATATTCTACTTCCCAGTTTTCTGGCTATTTTTAAGTTTTTATTTTTATTTTTGGTTTTTCGAGACAGATTCTTGCTGTGTAGTCGAGGCTGGCCTCAAACTCACAGCAATCCTCCCGCCTCAGCCTCCTGAATGCTGAATAAAGAAACTCAGTTCTACTTTCTTAGAGAACTGCAGTACCTACCAAACTGTTTTTGCTTTCCTCTTTTTGGGGGGAGGATGTGCTGGGGATCGAACTCAGGGCCTTATGCTTGCTAGGCAATTTGCTGTCCTTTGACTTTCCCCCCACTAACCTCTCTTCTTCCTCTCCTCCATCTTCCCAAAAGCAGGTCCAACATCACAGGCTAGACCCGAGGGCCCCCGGTTGGCTAAGATCCCCGTTTCCAGATCAGAGGCAAAGCTAATTGGAATCAGAAATGTGTGAAAGATTGTTTTTGTTCAGGGAGACTCTCCATTATTTTAGAATAGAGAGAGTCTTTGTGGTTTTCTCAAATGCCCTGGAAAAAACTGAAAGAGGATCAAGAGCAATTTAAAGAAAGGGCCACACTGTCTCCATGAAACCCGTCAGAAGGGAAAGAAGACGCGAGGGCGAAGCCTATAGATTAAAAGAGCCTCTGGAGCTACAGCAACAGATTTCAGTGTTTGGAGCTTACTCGGATCCTAATTCAAACAACCAAAGTGCAAAAAAGTAAAAATTGATGTTCATGAGACACACAGGTATTTTAAACCTGACCAAATAACTGATTTATTGTGAATTACTTTAAATTTGATAATGATATGATGCTCTTTAAATGGTTTCTTCCTCTTTTAGAGATGCATACCAAAATATGAATGAACTAAGTGTTATGCTACCCGAGATCTGCATCAAAATAATATGCTGGTGGGGAAAGAAAGAAAGAAAAAGAAAAAAAATGAAAAAACATGTTGGGGAGAAGTTAGTAGGGGTATAAATGAAACAGGATTGAAGACTGAGTTAGCAGTAGAAACTGGGTGAAGGTTACATAGAGATTAATGATGCTATTTCTCGTATCTGTATGTTTGAAATTTTGCATAATTTGTTAGAAGAAAGAAGCATCATACTATGATTTCCTGGGACTTCTACATTGGTGAAAATAGGGGAATGGAGAGAAGGGAATGGCGGGGGACAGGGGCACGCCTGGAGCTTGGATATGTAATTTGGAAGCGGATAGGGTCCAGGCTCGGGGACAGGCAGGGACAAAGGACAGCACAGCTTGTGAGAAGAGAGATAATGGGAAAGGGAGACGGGCCGCTGCTTTCTTCTTTCTCTTTCTGCCTTTTCTTCACTTGCTATTTATGAAAAATCATCCTGAGAACTTAGCAACACAGATTTTCAGGCACCAAGCCGCGAAATTCCAGTTTAGCAAGGGTTGGGGATGTAGCCCAGTGGTTAGTGTTTGCCTCACAGCTGGCAGGGCCTGCGAGTCTGCACTTTCAACACACATCGTGGGAGAACAGGATGTCTAGACCTCCCCAGGAGCCCCACAACTGAGCCCCTGCGAGTGGCTTGGTCGGTCTGTCACTAACCTTTGTATCGCCCTACCGAGACCAGGCCACTCTGCCTTGTGCAGCCTCCACAACAGCAGTCCGCTGTCCCAAGGCGGGAAAGAAAAAGGAGATGGGAGATTATGCAAAGGAAGCTGTGTAATGATTTCCTTTAATGAGGCTGTGGAAATATGCAAAAGCTGAAGGTTTCTTGAGTAGGAAAAAGAAATTTACCAGCCAGCTCCAGCCTGAGAGGCATCTCCTTTAAGAGCTCCTAACCCTTTGTGCTGATCCTCTCTGATTCTTTATTCACTGAACCCTTACTAAGAGGTACTCAAAACACCTACTGGTTGCCACCAACGACACAGTCCTCCTGATGGTGCTACCTTTCATTGACAATTTGAATGAATTGATCTTTTGCCTTCTAAATCTCCAGAAAGCCTTTTTGCAGAAGAATTAGCATATGATTAAACTTAAACTTTCTGGCTGGGTAAGATAATGAATCAGCTTAGGTCTGAGCTGGAACTACCAGAACAGTCTCATAGGTTGTATCTAGATGTCCCCCCAAAGCCTCACGCAATCATAGGTGGGGCTTTGGGAGGTGACTGGATCACAGATGCGTGGCTCACCAGTGGATTAGTCAGCTTTTGAGTTTATAGCTAAATGTGATGAGAGGTGGAGTCTGTCCTGAGGAGCTGGTCACGGGGGCGTGGCCTGGAAGAGTCTAGCTCCTCCCTTCCTCCCTGGGTCTCTCTGCTTCCGGTGCTCTCCCCTGAGCTGCTTCTCCTCTGCCAGGCCCCTCTGCCGACCCACCCTCCTTGGAGTCACATGACTATGAATTGAAACTTCTGCAGACCGTGAGCCAAAATAAACCTTTCCTCCTTACAACTGTGAGTGTCAGGTAATCTGTCCCAGCAACAAGAAAGTAACTAAGAGAAAGAGTAACTCTGTGGCTAAGTCACCACTGCTGTAGTGGTAACTAGACAGCTTTCTGCCTACAGATTCTTGGCCACATCCCTCAGGACAGAAGATCAGAAATTATGAGGAAGCCAGACTCAGAGATTTACACATCGCATGGTTGTTCTGACATGAAAAAACAACCAAACAAATAAATAAATTTGCCCAAATAAAGGAGAGCTGACAGGAAGCTAGCAGGCAGAACTTTGGAGAGGAAAAGGGGATGGGGAGGGGGAAGAAATGGAGAAAGGAAAGTAACAAGACTGAAAATGAGCAAGATGTGTTAAATGCATGTACCAATTTCCCAAAGCAAATCTCTCCACTCTATTCTACTAATGTGCCATAATAAAAATTAAAAAAGAAATTATGGCTAAGTAATGAGCAAGCTGCCCTCTTCCCTACCACCCAGTCTGTGCTCAGGTGAGACAAGCCGGGTTGAAAAAAGGAGTTTTGAAGCACCCAGGGCGGTCTGTAGGCACTAGGGCCTCCATGCTGCCGAAGATGCTCCCAGCCTCACTAGTCTTTCTCTGCCAGCTTTGATATAAAGAGGAGACAGGAAAGAACATGAGCAATTGCACCCACACTCGCCCACAGAGCTAGCTGTGAAAAGCCAGACACGGCTGTACAGTTTCAAGCATTCTCCCTCTTTGTCCCATCGTGTGTCTCACCCCTGCCACGGGTTGGAAGCTAGAGGCAGATGCCCCAGGCCTTCCAGAGGGCTTTCTGCTCCCCCCTGTGACCCTCGAGGCACAGCATTGTCCTCTGAACCACAACGGCCCAGGGGCTGCTGGCATCCATTGAAGAAGGCATTCGCAGGCTGCCTAAGGGTGAGAAAGTCACCTGCTCTCATGTGGACTTCCCCAAAGCGCAGGCTGCATAGGCACACAAGGTGCCCAGAGAGACCTTGTAGCAAAGCCCAAGCACAAACCACTCAGCCTAGATGGGAGAAGGGAGTGACTCATCTCTCTGCTTCCCTCAAAGCTGGGAGAAAAAGCCGGATTTGGCGGTGCATGCCTGTAATCCTACCACCCAGGAGGCTGAGGCAGGAAGGTCACTGCAAGTTTGAGGCCACCCTGGGCTACATACAAGGCCAGCCTGAACTACGCAGTGAGACCCTCTCTCAAAAAGCAAGCAAACAAACTGAATGTGGTGGCACAAGCCGGTAAACCCTGCACTCAGGAGGCTGAGGCAGGAGGATCACAAGGAGTTTGAGGCCTGCCTGGGCTATAGTGAGTTTGAGACCAACCTGAACTGCAGAGCAAAATCCTGTCTGAAACAAACAAAGAAAACAAAAAAACAAGTAACCAAACAAAAATGAAAGAAAAGAGAGAATGCAAATACACAGGCAGAGGACATCAAGCGTCTGGGCGAAAACTGTGATCAGGGTGGCTGGAAAAAATATGCAGAGTGCTCAGTGGAAGAAGCGCTCAGCAAGGACTTAGTTTAGGGAGAGTAGGAAGAGGATTCTGTGGATTGGCTCAGAAGGTATGCGCGAGACACAGAAGAGATAAAAAGCAATGAGGCTAAACTGGGCCGGGTAAGTGCACAGAAGTGTGAGCAGGTCAGCATGGCCACCCAGCTGGGGGTCTGGTTTTCTTGTTGTAGTTTTGTTTTTGCCTTTGAGACAGGATCCCGCTATGTAGCCGTGGCTGGTCTCGAACTAGCAGCAATCCTTCTGCTTCAGCCTCCCGAGAGCTGGAATTACAGGCGTGCGCCTCCACACCCGGCCAGTCAGGCCTCTGAAGTTGCAGGTGAAAAGAACGGAAGATATGGAGCAGGCGCGCTCACCGAGAGAGGCACAGAGAAGGGTGAGCCCCCTGGCGTCCAACCGGAGCCATAGCCCCGCCCAGCAGCCGGCGAAGCCCCGCCCCGGCAGCCCGCGAAGCCCCGCCCATCAGCCGACGAAGCCCCGTCCTGCCCGTGAGTAGCGTCGGCGCCCGAGTCCCTTTCGTCTCGCGGCCCAATAGTTCCGGCCGTGTCGCGCGGGCGGAAAGTTTAAGCTGACGGACCGTGGCCGGCGATGGGCTCGGGGTGAGTGGGGGAGGCCGGGGCCGGGGCCGGGGCCGGACTGCTTTTCCTTCCTTGTCAGGGGTCCGCCTGGAAAGGTTAGAGGCGAAGAACAACACGCGGCCTGCGCCCGGCCTTTTCGCCGCCCCGCGCCGTCCCCGGGCGCTGGTCCCGGGGTCCTGCTCCCGGCCTCCTGCTCCCGGCTTCCCTCGCCTTGCGGCCTTGTACACAGCGCGATTTCGCCCCCTGCCCAGGAGAGACTTGCAGATCTCAAATGTTTTTAACTTATTTTAAAGGTAAAAGCACTTCATTTGCGATCCAAATGTAGGAATTGTGTATTTCTAGGCTGGACGTTTAGAGACGAAGCTCTGAGAGCTCCGGGGGCCTCCTCGGGGCGGCAGGCTGAAAGGGAGTAGAGGGTGCAGATACTTGGAAAGGGAAACTCCTGAGAATCAGTATTTTCATCAACTCCAGGGAAGAACTGTGTGTACCTCATGGAGACTTCGCATTTTTTTAAATGCAAAGTCTGGCAGCTAAGATTTGTCCCCAGGAGTAGGCTATTCTTGAGAAGGAAGACCCCTAGTTGTCTGGAACACTTTGTGTAAACAGTACATGTGGGAAAGGGTAGGACAGGTGGGGAGATGTGAAGCTCAGATTCAACCACGAGGAATACATCTCACAGTATTACTAGACGGGTGGGCAGCGATTTTTATTTGTATTTATTTTTAATTAGGCCTAGATGGCTTGAATGAGCCACCATTCTTCAAAACATTGAGTTCCCTCTTCACCCCTCTGCTTACAACCTGAGTACTAAATTGTTTTCCCACAAATTTAACCACTGAGATGCATTCAAGGCGAAGAGCCTGCTCGAGGTGGCTTCAAGTAGAAGGCAAGACTGACAGTTGGGGGGTCACCCATTCCAGTGTTAACAGCAGATTTCATGGGCTCTGGAAATGCTTTCTCATCCCTAATCTAGGCCTGTGTGAAGGATTTCCCCTTCTCACAAGTGAGGACAGTTTTCCCCATGATCTTCGACTTTTGAAAATATAAAGGCCTCCATGCATGAATAGCAGTACCACAGGAACTGGATAAATTCCACCAGGTTGCTGGTGTAGCAGTCCCTGATATCTCGGCCTTCAATGAGGAAGAAAAGGAAATGTGATTCTGCAGACCAGAATTAAAATCTCTAACATATTTTGCTAAAGAGTAACAGTTATACAGTAACTGGTGATGAGCGGTGGTTCACTAGACATTGTTAAGTATTTGTTGAGCACCTACTATGTGCCAGTTAGTATGGTAAGTTCTGAGGAGACATTGGTGGGTGAAATCTGACCTGGCCCTGCCCTTAGTGAGTTTATGGTCTAATGTAGTGTAGTTGAATTAATAAAGTACAAACCTTCACTTCTTGAACTTTATTTCTTTTCTAGTCTAGAAAGGAAATAAAGACTGAGTAGACAAAATCATACAATGTTGATACACTGCAGTGCATGCATTCTACTCTAGAAGACACCCCCAGTTTCTCAGAGCCTGTTAATTTTTATTTTGGGTACACTTTATTTTTTTTTTTTTGAAACAGGGTCTTGCTGTGTAGTTCAGACTGGCTTTGAACTCACTGTGTACCCCAGGCTGGCCTCAAACTCTGAGCAATCCTGCCTCAGCCTCTTGAGTGCTGGGATTCCAGGCAGGGCCATCACAGCCTGGATACAATTTTAACAAGTTTAATTACCTGGTTTTCCAACCCAAGGCAACTGCAGTTCAGCAAGCCAGGAAAAGGAAGAATGATTACAGAGGATTACTGAGAAAAGTGGAATTCATACCTATGGTCTAAAAATTAGAAGGCACCACAACAGAGCCCAACTGAACGGATCCTTGAGTATAAAACATTGTGTGTGTGTGTGTGTGTGTGTGTGTGTGTGTGTGTGTGTGTGTGTTTTCTATACCATAATTGTTCCCTGAGACTTTAACAGCAGTTATGCACAGAAGGGTTAAGTGGAAACAGGATTCGTAAATTAGACTTTACCGTAGAACTCAGAGAGTTCAGTGAGGTTTGAACTCATTTTTCCTGAGCGTCTCTCGGAGCATCTTCTACAGCCCACACTCGGGGAAGTGCTGGGAGGAAGAGAAATGACAGAGCAGCGTGCTGGACAGGACAGTGTTGGTATTCAGAGCGGCGAGGGCAACTCATCTGAAGAGAGTGAATTATGTTTAGTACGTATGTTTAATGAGACAGAGAGGATGGTTACACGTTGTAATTTTTTATCAAAACGGTTAAATATTTTGAACTTCTAGGAGTTGGAAAACTTAGTGTCTCTGATTTTGCTTCATTAGTATTGGATATGCAAAATATTATGTATTTGAAATGTATCTGTGGCCATTGTGTGGTGAAAGGCTTCTCTTAGTTGACCTGAGTCCCTAACCCCATCTTGTAACATTGTTTCCATGAACCACTAATTTTAGAATATCACATATTTGCAGTCGAGCACTGTACCAACAAGCAATCTGGTTATTGTTAAATTGTTTTCTTTTTTTTGGTTCGGTTGGTTTTTTTTTGTTTTTGAGACAGAGTTTGACTATGTAGTTCAGGCTGGCCTTGAATTCACTGTGTAGCACTGGCTGGCCTTGATCTCGCAGCGATCCTCGTGTCTCAGCCTCTTGAATGCTGGATTACAGGCATGTGCCACCACACCCAGCTATTGTTAAATGTTTTGAAGTGAATTCTAAAACATAAATTAGTGAACATCAAATTTCTAACCTGTTTATATCTACCTAGTATCTTTTCTAATAGTATATGTAATGTGATTTTATGAAGTTGGAAGCAGTATACACTTAAAATCCTGTGACCTGCTTTTCTTAGTTACTAATACTTTATAAATATTTTTATATCTGTGTCATTATTTATAGTATATAATATGTCCATTGTGTCAATACACTATAATTTGCTTAATGATAGAGTAGCAAGAAGCTGTAGCCTCGTGAACACGTCTGTGTATCTGAACTTTTTTCATTAGTTTTGCGCACAGAAATGATTTTTCACACTAATTCTTTTTAAAATATTTATTTATTTAGATGCTAGGGATCGAACTCAGGGCCTTGCTCTTGCTAGACAAGCACTCTATCACTGAGCTAAATCTCCAGCCCCTCTTTTTTTTCTTTTGATACAAAGTTAAATGAGATTTCAATGAGATTGAACACAGGGCCTTGTGCATACTGGGCAAGAGCTCTACCATTGAGCTATATCCCCAGTTCTTTTTTCAATTTTATTTTGAGATAGAGTCTAACTGAGTTGTCCGGACTGGGCTCAAACTTGTGATCCTCCTGCCTTGGCTTCCAGAGCAGCTGGAATTACAAGCATGAGCCGCCATGCCTAGCTCTTCATGGTAACACTTAATCCATCATTTTAAAGAACTCTTTATTTCCTCCATTTCTCCATTTAAACTTTCCTACACAATCACATGAGAGAATTCCAGCTTTCCTACATACTCCTGAATTTTCTTTTCCTTCACAGTTCATCATTAGTGTTACCAAGGCACACAGTGTGTTGCTTTTGTCATGCTTAATAGTTTCCACTGTTTTTTAATTGGGTTATGACTTTACTAGCCCTTCTGTTTTTATATTTTGTATTTTTTTTCAGTGCTGGTACATTCATTTTAATAAAACAAGGTCCTGAGCCACAAAGTAATTGACACATGGACTAGTACTGCTGTATTGATTGTAATGCTGGTGGTGGTAAAATAGAATGAACAATTGTCAAATACAGTAGTACTCCCAGATGGTAACTAGAGACGTTCTGCAGTAAATTTAGTGTTAGAGAGATGCTATACGTGTGTTCATTGTATTATGTTGTATATAAAAATTGAAAGTATGAAAGTCACAGGCCGCCTGAATTTAACATCTTTTTTTTTTTTTTTCAGAAGTACTTATGGTGGCCCTTTGTTTATGGCCACCGAGTGGGTGATTCTGGACTGGTCCTCACAGTGATCTAAACTGCTTGCTTCCTTCTGACTGAATCCCCCGCAGATTGCCCTCTCTTCAGTTTCAATGTGCTTACCTTCATTTATTTCTGGGAAAATGCTTAAAATTATAGTGAAAAATACTCGTGTCCTTCCCATGACATGTAAGGCCTTTTTATCTTCCACAGCATTTCTCTGCTCATAGCAGTCTCTTTGCACTCGGATTGGGAGCGCGGGGGGGCCTTCGCCATGCCGACGGTGGTGGTAATGGACGTGTCCCTTTCCATGACCCGCCCCGTGTCCGTGGAGGGGTCGGAGGAGTACCAGCGCAAGCACCTAGCAGCCCACGGTCTGACCATGCTGTTTGAGCACATGGCCACGAATTACAAGCTTGAATTTACGGCCTTGGTGGTTTTTTCATCGCTCTGGGAGTT
Organism: Hystrix cristata; assembly: GCA_004026905.1. Lineage (NCBI taxonomy): Eukaryota > Metazoa > Chordata > Mammalia > Rodentia > Hystricidae > Hystrix > Hystrix cristata. The sequence continues at coordinate 50,790 of PVJO010006492.1, forward strand.
GATGGTTCCCTTCACAAGAGATTATAACACCCTGCAGGTACAAAAAGGAATTCATTCTTGTGTGTATAGGGCCTAAAAACTGTATTATTACACTGAATTTGTAGAACTTGGAATTATTTAATAATAAGTGTATGGGTACTAATATATATATAGCTGTAAAGCAAGATCTACAACTAGTAAATCTTTTGTCTTTCTGTGGTACAGTTATGAGGTGGGGTAAGGATTGCTGCCTTATTCTCTTGGCTTTCTGGAATTCTGTGCAGAAAGGAGACATCTCAGGATGCAGCGCTCTGTTTCTGAAATTCAGCATCTACAGATTCCAAGCTACCTTTTTTCTACCTTCCCATAGAATTTGGGGACATGAAAAATATCTCTTCCTTATTTTAAAAAAAAAAAGGCCCTTATTCTAGGGTAATTCACAATGATATTACTCTCCAACAAAGAGTTTTGGTACATAGATACCAAGGAATTATAATTTTTAAACTTGATCAGTAGGTATTTTCTTCTCAAGATGTTTTTTGTGATGTCCCAAAGAATTTACTTTCTGACGTCTCTAAATTGTTTTTTCCAGCAGTGCTTAGCACAGCACCTTGCCCAGGGGGAGTAGTCAGTAACTGCTTGTGGAGTAAGCTGCAGTTTAATAATCATTAGGCAGTTTAGAAATCCAGGATCAGTGTAGTTTGATATTTTTTTTTTTTCCTTTTGGGTGCTGGGGATTGAATCAGAGCCTTGCACTTACAAGGCAAGTGCTCTACCACTGAGCTAAATCCCCAATACTGTAGTTTGTATTTTTAAAAATATTAAGTATAGGGGCTTGGGGTTTAGCTCAGTGGTTAGAGTGCTTGCCTAGCAAGTACAAGGCCCTGAGTTCGATCCCCGGCTCCAAATAAATAAATAAATAAATAAAAATATTAAGTATACATTTTTGCTACAGCATTCTGTTTATTTCTATTTAAATACAAAAGTTTGTTTGGTTTTTTTTAAACTGGGTGTGGTGGCACATGCCGGTAATCCAAGCACTTTGCAGAAATTTTTTTTTTTTTTTTTTTTTTTTCCGGTGCTGGGGATCGAACTCAGGCCCTTGTGCTTGCCAGGCAAGCACTCTAATCACTGAGCTAAATCCCCAGCCCCAATCCAAGCACTTTGGAAGCTGAAACAAGAGGATTATGGGTTCCGAGCCTGCCTGGGCAGTTTAACAACTTCAAGTTTTGCCTGGACTGCTTAGTGACACCATATGTCAAAAAAAAAAAAGCAGACTACTCCGATTTTTGCAAAAACCTTATTTTGTTTGCTTTTTTGTTTTTGAGGTTGGGGGTGTCACTATGCAGAACAGCTTGCTTCAAACTCACTATCCTCCTGTCTCACCCTCCCGAGGAGCTGAGATTACAGGTATGCGCCAGTGAGTGCAGCTTGCCCTGGCTTTCTTATAAGTGAGTAAGCTCAGGATTTCTGGGAAGTAGAGAACTGCTATATGAGGAACAGGAGTAGTGATTAAGTGGAGGCGCCTTGGAGTCTGTGTACTCGAGTGGAAATCCAGGTTCTGCTCTGTCTAATCATGACACCTGGGAAAGTTGTCTCATCTTTGTGCACCTCAGTTTCCTCATTTCAAACTACGGTTAGTAACTAATGATGAAATGCATGTAAAATGCCTAGAATGGTGCTTAGGATACAGTTAATATGTATTGTCATCGTTTTTGTGATCTGTTTTAAATTCTTCAGTGTTTCTCTTCAGGGAAAGATAGAAATGTGGGGAAATGTTGACTCCCCCTTAATAAGAGGGTGGAGCCAAAGAAGCTCTTGTGCTTTCCCTTTGAAGTTGAAGAAGTCTGTTGTACCGTTTTTCTTTAAGAACTTGTGCCCCTGCACCCAAAAAAAAAAAGAACTTGTGCTCTGGGCTCTCAAACTCGGTGTCCCCCATCTTCAGTGCATACTCTGAATAGTTTGTGTTATTTTCTAATAACAAAACAATAAAGAATAATGAAGAACTTTATTTTTTATTTAAAAAGGAAGCGCTCAGTAATATGGACGATTACGACAAAACCTGCCTGGAGTCTGCATTAGTTGGTGTTTGCAATATCGTTCAGCAGGAATGGGGAGGTGCGATTCCTTGCCAGGTAAAGATCAATTCTTTGTCATGGCCCCAAATTCAAAATGTTAACCACTGTGGCGCTTTGATTTCCTCAGGCTCTAACACAGCAGGCATTGTAATTGTTACAAACTACATTTTACACTATTGGTATGTTTTTTAAAGAAGGTACTAAATCACTCCCATCTTATCACACTAATCTAATCTGAAGTCCACTAATGTGCTCAGAAACCAGCACAGTTACGCCTTAAGGAAGGCATCTTCCTAGTAAATTGACTTATTGCAAAAGAATGAGTAATGTTTGCATAAAAGACAAAGGGCTCTCAGTGGGTTTGAGAACTGCACACCCTGGAAGGAGCGACTGTAACTTCAAGTGATAGAATTATAAGCACGAGTGCAGTACAGTCTGTCTTCATTATCTAAGGTAGCGTGTGTTCGGCCAGCTTTTACCCCCTTACCTTTCTGATTGTCTAAAAGTGGAATTATGAACGTCATTAAAACCTGTTGCTCTTTACATGGAGTTCACAGTGGGTCCGCTTTAGCCTCAGATCATAGCAGAGTAGCAGCAGAAAAAGAATAGGAAGTGCTTTAAGAATTAGTAGCATATTCAGAAGGAGAAAACAAACATTGCTAAAAGGGAAATCAACAGTCAGCAACAGGATTAGCGAAGTTTTTCTTTCTTTTAGGCTTCACCTTGGAAGTTATTCAACTCTGCTTTTACAGGATGAAAGCAGCCTTAGATAATAAGTAGGCAAATGGGTGTTCAAATAAGACTTTATTTACAAATCCAGGCAGTGGGCTAGATTTGATCCATGGGCCATAGTTTGCTGTTGCATGGTCCATGACTTTTTTGAGACATGGTCTTACTATGTAGTACAGGCTGGCCTTGAACTCACTGTGTAGCCCAGGCTGGCCTCCAACTTGCAGCAGTCCTCCTGCCTCACCCTCCTGAGTGCTGGGATTACACGTGTGTGCCACCACACCTGCCTGGTGCGTGACTTTTTATTTTTTTATTTTTAATTTTTTGGGTGCTGGGAATTGAACTCAGGGCCTTGCACTTGCTGGGCAAGTGCTCTACCACTGAGCTAAATCCCCAGCCCCGTGACATTCTAGTATAGGGCCAAGGACAGGAGTCCTCAGCAGTATCAGTGGTATCACTTGTGTTTGTTTTTTAATCAAAAATAAGTTTGCGGTTGCCTAGGAGTGAGGAAGGGGTATGGATTGATTCAAAAGAAGTAGGAAGGAATATAGGAAGCGGCACAACAGTTGCTTAACTAGATTGTGGGGATGGTTATATGACAATGTAGCTGTCAGAAATATATACTAAAAAAAGAAATTTTAAAAACTTTTTTCTTACTGTGAAAACCATAGTTTGATAGAATATAAACTCTCAGGTTCATGAAAATCTTGACCAACTACTAAGGTTAAATCAGATTACATCAGCGGATATTTGCTAAAGAAGCTAGTAAATGCCCTTTGATTCCTTTTTTGAAATAAAATTTTGGCACTTCATAGGTTTTATTTATTTTGACAACTCGTTAGAAAAGGAGTATCTAATTTCCTAACAGTATACCGAATAAATGAAATTTTGTTGTCAGTATCTCCTGAACCAATAGCTAGCAGGCAGCACAGTTTACTTGTGGTCTTAGAGGAAAAACTCAGGGAAAAAATTAAGAGCCAGGCCTTGTACACCATGCAGACTTATGCCTATGGTGTTTTTCTTTCTTGAAAATAAGAATCTAAATTTGATATGAACTGGACCCTGACAGCAAGGAGCCAGGCTCAGACCTGAGCTGAAACCCAAAACACTGTGGTGGTGTTTATTAGAGGTGGTAGTTATTAGTGATTCTTTTTTTAACCAGTCAGTATCAAATTTCTATAAATTTAGAGTTTGTTAAATCAAGATTTTAGGTAAATGGACTGTGTCTCCACTATCTGAGTGAAGTCTGTCTCATTTTGATATTACATAAAATACTTCATTTTCGGGGCTGGTGATTTAGCTTAGACGTTAGAGTGCTTGCCTGGCAAGCACAAGGCCCCAGGTTTGATCCCCAGCACCAAAAAAACAAAACAAAACAAAAACGTCATTTTCACATAGCCCCAGAAAAAGCTAATGTCAGAGGTAAATCATTATACAGCAGTTGGTGGTGCCCATAAAAGGAAGTTCCCTGTAGTCAGTTGATCATCCTCCCGAAAGATGAGATCCCTTCAGGAGACCGCCACTAAGCGTCCTTAGGCTTTGGAAATAACTGCCAGTCCTGGTGTTTCACATGGTGCAACCCCTAATGCTGATTTAATGGCCTGTTATTATCAAGTTACTGGACTAGGCAAAGAAAGAAAAAATAATGCTCCCCTGGGATGCCGATAAATCCTCCCCCATAACACTGCCCCAAAGCAGTGAAGAAAAGGAAAATGGTTTTGCAGCTACCATCTTTTGTTGGTATATATTATTGGCTTTTTCAAATTATGGGTTGAATAAGTGTGCTTTTTTTGGAGGGGGAGCCATCCTAGGGATTGAACCCAGGTCCCCTCTATCCTTAATTTCCCCTGCCTTTTTCAAATTTTTCTTTTTAAAGTAGTGTCTCACTAAGTTGTTCAGGCTGTCCTTGAACTTGCAATCTTCCAGTCTCAGTCTCTTGAGTAGCTGGGATTACAGGCATGCACCACCACACCTACCTCTTACGTATGCATTTTTTAAAAAATTTTACGTACTTCTGATTAAATGTCTCCTGTAGTTGTCATTTTAGTTAACTAGGGATAGAATTTGTCATCTTTAAAAATAAACTTTACAAAAATAAATAAATAAATATAATAGCTGGGAGAACGAGTAAAGTAGCCCTTTACAAAAAAATACAATAAAGCGCCACAATTCAAACTTAAGGTCTGGTACTTCCAACGGACATATGTGAAGTTAAATTGTGCTATTTTTTACAAGTGCCTTAAGTACCAGCTCATTCTCTAAGAGGTGGGGTTCTAGTTTTAATACAATTAAGTAAAAATTGGAAGTGTTTAGAGAAAGGCTTACCGACATTTTATTTAAATGAAATAGAGTAAAATGCGTAGTTTTTAGATACACAGTTCACTGAGTTGCTACAGTTAAGATAAATAACCTTCCCATCACACAAGTTTCCCCATCCTCCTTTCTAGCAGGGAATACATTGCAAAAGGGAGTTGCTTTCCATATGCAATTTAACACATAAACCTCTCTCTTTTTGCACACAGGTGGTTCTGGTGACTGATGGCTGTCTGGGCATCGGTAGAGGGTCGCTGCGACATTCTCTGGCTACTCACAACCAAAGAAGTGAGAGCAACAGGTTTCCATTACCTTTTCCTTTCCCGTCTAAGTTGTACATCATGTGCATGGCGAATTTGGAGGAGGTAATACCTTTTCCTAAATTTTTTCAGTTTAGTTAAATAACCTTGAGACTCAGTGTATTTTTTAGTATATTCTGTTAGTACCTTATGGCATGTGCCATCACTCTGTGTTCCGTTGGTTTCACCTGGGGCTGCTCGCGATTTTGTTTGAAAAAGCTCTGGTCTCAAGCGCTCTTTGGCATTTCGGAGTGTCGCCCCATCTTGGGAGCTTGCCCGGGGCTGTTATCCATCCTGCTAATAGGTCGGGAAGGCTCGAGAGCTTCTTTCTGCTATTAGTTAGCTCCCTGATTCAGGAATTCCATCAGAAATGTTGACTGAGGTGTACTTTGATTTTTGGGGGGCTGGGGTAAAATGACATTACTCTCAGGTATTTAACACTTAACTTTCTGCTTTTCCCATTTACTTGGGAAAGTTAATTAACTAATGTCATTTTTTCTCTCTGTAAAATGCAGATAGTGATTTTTTTGCCAAAAGATGTTAGAAACACATTCGAGGGAAGATGCTCTGTGTAAATACTAACTATAGTGTCTCCTCTGAGAATCTTTGCTAAACTGCTTGGTAATAAAATAACTCTACTGCTGTCATTTTATAGAACATTCCTCTTTGGTAACTTCGAGTCTGATCACTGTAGTTATTTCTGTCTTGTGTCAGCTGTTAAGAAAATCATCTGTTATTTCTTGCCTGTGTTAATGTGATGGCTAAGACCTGTGTGCTCATAGTGGTCTGCTGTTTGCACCACTTTTAAAGGGGTCATTTCTTGCCTTGTAGCTTCAAAGCACAGATTCCTTGGAGTGTCTTGAACGTCTCATAGACTTAAACAATGGTGAAGGGCAAATTTTTACTATTGATGGCCCCCTGTGCTTGAAAAATGTACAGTCTATGTTTGGGTGAGTATGTACTTATATTTTTGGGTTTGTTTTGTTTGTTTTGTTTGCCTTCTTTATAATCCAGTATCATAACTTGGCAATTTCTAATTGTTACTTCATTTTCTCCATGTCATCCATGTCTCATAAAATGATTAGTAATAGTGATTTTTAAAAGTTCATTCTCTTAAATGAGAGTTCACTCTCTTAAATGACTAAATCTGTGATGACCTCCCTACTCTAACTTAGTACTTTCAAAGATTAATTTGCTTTTGGACTTTTTGAATTGAAATTTCCTCACCAAAAATGTCAGATTGTGTTCTGTTTCACAAGTGGTCAGATGTAGTTTTGGAGTCAGTGTGAAGGGAAAACAAACTTGATACCTTGAAAGATTACTTTGCTCTGTATCATATTACTCTTTCATATCCTAGAAAGCTGATAGACCTGGCATATACACCTTTCCATGCTGTCCTCAAGTGTGGCCACCTAACCGCTGATGTTCAAGTCTTCCCCAGGCCAGAACCGTTTGTTGTGGATGAAGAAATCGATCCTATCCCTAAAGTCATTAACACAGGTAACTTGTTTTTAAAACTTCCTTCCTAGTTTGTCTATTATCCTTATTTTCTTCTAGCTAGTACATTTTCTTCTCCAACGAGGATGATTACAATCACACATTCTGATGCTAGGGTGCTCTTGTTGCCAGCCCTTTGGATTAGTGGATATATTACCTAGAGAGTGACAGATTATTGATCCTTTATGGTAATCCTGAATTAATCTCCAATCCTAGATCACATAATCACACATTGCTACAGTTGGGAATCGTGGCCAGATTTCGTAGCATTGACATCTTTGAAGCGATTCTTCATAGAGATGCAGAGATCGCTTAGCATCATAACTGAAGTTGTGTGTGAAGGGCTGTCTCCGGACTTGGCTCCATGACTGTTACCATGTGACTCTGGAGAGACTGCCCCAGCCTCTATTGGCTGAGTGGGCAGAATCAACCAGATAGTCTCTAAACTCTTAGTTCTGATGTACTGCACTCTTCCAGCCTGCTGCTTGTATTAGGACTCGAAGGCGGCAGTGTGCCACTGTTTTTCCCTGGTTCCTGTTGCTGGTACCCTGCTTAGTGAGTGACACCTGTGCTTAGCTGAGACTGGCAATGCAGAGAGTCAGGACTGGGGAGGAGAGGGGGGTAGAGAGGGGAGTTCTCTCCTGTTGACGGAAGGACTCCTTGAGTGTGGGTTACACGTAAAACCTCTTAGGGAGAGGTATAACCGTCAGTCAGTGTTGCAGCCTCGACACCTAGTGTAATGTCTGACACTTAGTAGATGCTCAGTAAGTAATTGTTCCAGTCAGTAAGTGATTCCACTGAAGTGTGCGGTAAGTATCCATTATTTTGGGTGTAGAGATCTTAGAAGGAAGGACTGTGAGGGAAGGCTTTTTGGTTTCTGTGCTTTGAGCTGTTGGCTGTGTGGAAGCAGAGCATCCATCCCTTTCCAGTGTGACAACACAGCAGTACGTTAAGCTGCACCAAATGCTTGTTGCCTTCAAGCCAGTAATTCCACTCGCTCCTTCTTTGATGATTAATTTGAATAGGTCTTTTCTTTCTAGTATAAACTTTTATTTGTGTGGGGGGTGCTGGGGATCGAACTCGGCGCCTTGTGCTCGCGAGGCAAGGACTCTAACCACCGAGCTAAATCCCCAGCCCTCCAGTATAAACTTCTAGTCTACAATCTTTGTTATAGCTCATACTTAAACCACTGAAAGTACAGGAGGCCTTTTTCTACTCAAGTGAAAACTACCTAACTGCTTGTGCTGATTCATTGTTACCCAGCTAAGAGAGGTAATGACGTCAAGCACATCTCTAGATAAGTGATGTACTCACTGTGGTTCTGATTTATAAGATTGTCTTGACAGTGCGGGTGTGTACTGCTCATAAGAAAGACTAAAAAGCACTTCAATAAAATATTAATAGAGGTTTCCTTTTATGATGAGTAACGAGTTATTCTCTTCTTTGTAATTTTTACTGTTTTTCAAGTTTTTGTGCTAATTATTTATATAATCAGAAGAAACTTTTTAAAAAAGCTTTTGGTTATGACTTTTATTTTTATTTATTTTAGGTGTTCCGCAAATACTGTTGGTATTTAGTACAGTTTGTTACTATTTTGGGGTTTTTTGTTATTGTTTTTTTTGCTTTTTGGTTTCTTCTTTTTTTTTTTTTTTTTTTCATTGTTGGGGATGGAACCCAAGGATACTGCTACACAGCTGCATCCCCAACCCTTTTTTATTTTTTATTTTTATTTATTTTTGGTGGGGTTCTGGGGACTTGCGCTTGCTAGGTAAGTACTCTACCACTGAGCTAAATCCCCAACCCCTGTTGTTTTTTTTTTTATTTTGAGACAGTTTCTTGCTGAGTTGCCCAGGCTGGCCTTAAAATTACAGTCCTCCTGCCTCAGCTCCCTGAGCAGCTGGGATTACAGGGGTGTGTCCCTGGACTCAGTTTAACACAGCTTCTGTAAAGCAAAGAAATTGTGTTACAGAGAATGTTTCTTTCTCACAGAAACTTTTTTCCAAAGAAGGTTGAATTAGGTCGTTGTGGAAGTATTTGGTTTTTAACACCCCCTGGTGACCCAACTGTCCCTTGACTACCCATAAAAATTTGACCTTTAAGCTCTTGCTCAGCTGGAGACCCAAACTTAAAAATAATTTGTCTTTTAACTGATTTGTGTTTTAACTTAAATTCATTAAACAAAAGACACTTACATTTCCTGAGCTACTTAAAATGCAAATCATTAGAATCATCCACAGAAGAGTCTGATAGTTTTCTCAGTCATACTCAAATCTCCACTAAACGGTATATTTATAAAATCCAGGTCCTAGAGAATAATGTACTTTCCCTTCGCATGAATTGATTATATGCTGATTTCTTTCCTTTCAGATTTAGAAATAGTGGGATTTATTGATATAGCTGATATTTCAAGCCCCCCAGTTCTGTCCAGACATCTGGTCTTACCTATAGCTCTTAATAAAGGTGAGTTCTGTTCCTGTACCACCGATCTACATGAAGCATCGTATTATCTAGCGCTGTTCTGAGATGTTAGATAGGGGGTTGGCCCATTTTGCAGACTCTAAAGCAAAGGAATAGTTACCACATTGGATTTTTAAAAGGGAAGATTGCCTAATATTCCAGAAAAGCAATTCTGCTGCTTACACTGTGGAAATTCCGCCCACCTCTATAATTACCAAGGAAGAAAATGGGTGAAGTGGAAGGCGTATGTAGAGCAAAGTGGAGAGGAAACTATGCAAAGGCCGAATCAGGCCATGTTGTGTGGGCTGCTGATACCAAGCTAACTTGGACAGAGTCTTCTTGTTGAAGAAGAAAGTCTTTGAACAAGACCGAGCACACAGGTGTTGGAGGGGAGTAGCTATAGGAGGCCTCGTGTGTCAGCAGGCAGTGAGAAAACCTGGAGTTTGGAATCCAGTCAAGACAGTTGTGCAGTACTTACCATGGACCTTTGGGCTGTGTGTCCTGGCCGTGCGGAGCCAGCAGTTTTGAATATTCAGTGTCTGTCTGTCTAGATGGTGCCTGAAAACTTACTGATAGTGTCTGACCAACTTTCCTACTAGAACTGTGGGAAATGGACTTTTTATAGGTAGCAGCTTTACTGAGATATAATTCATAAACTATATACTTCTTCCACCTGAAGTGTGTGATAAAAGGATTTTCAGTATATTACAGAGTTTCACAGCCATCATCACAGTCAATTTTAGAACTTTCTCATCATCCCAAGAAAACCCTGTTCCCTCAGCACCCTGGCTCCAGATAACCCCTAATACCCTTTCCATCACTGTTGATTTGCTCTTGCTGGATGTTTCATATAAATGTGGACATTAGAATGCTGGGATGTGTTTTTTTGGCCTGCTATTTACAATTCTGTGTACTTTCCATTCAAGGCTGTACCCAGCCAAGAGTGCCATTTGGGGTCTGGAGTTTCTTTAGCAAATCTCAACCTAACATGTCTTCTTTTCACAGAAGGCGACGAGGTGGGTACTGGCATCACTGATGACAACGAAGATGAAAATTCAGCCAATCAGATTGCAGGCAAAATACCCAACTTCTGTGTCCTGCTTCATGGCAGCCTAAAAGTGGAAGGAATGGTGGCAATCGTCCAGTTAGGGTAGGGGACTTGTTTACATTTGTTTGCATAAAAGGGTTAAATAAAATCAGTTCCCTGGGTGAAATGTTTCCCACTGTTTGAAAAAAAAAATAGGTCTTTGTCACATTTTCCTGCCAAACCCCTTCCCCCACCCTCCTAAACTTCTTACCTGCCCTAAACTACTCTTTGATCATTCCTTAGAGTTAATATGGAGTGAATCTTCCAATTACTATATACTGCTTTTTATTTTATTCTTCTCAGTCTTCCTCTTTTTAAATCTTACCTAGGATACCTGGGTTCTCATTATAGCAAAGCTGCCAACTTACTATAAGATCTTAGGCAGAATTCACAGGCTCTCCATACAGGAAGTGAAAAATAATGCTGATAGCACTGAGTGCTTTACCTTGTGCCGGGCACTCCTCTAGGCGTCTCATGTGTTAGCTCACAGCAGCACTCTGCAGGTGGTGTTGATGTTTGTTAGCTCGGCTTTGTACCTGAGGAGCCAGAGGCTTGGAGAGGTCAGGGAACTTACCCAGAGTCACATGGCTACCATAGTAAGTGAAGGGGCCGGGACTCTTTCCCTGCATTCTTCCTCGTGCTCGCTGTGCTGTGCCCCTTCCCCGTGAGGAACGCCTCTGTGGATTCCACATTCCCTGCGGCCCTCTGCTTCCCTTTCTGTAATAGGAGAAATCACCTTCCGGCCATCACCTGGGACTGACTGGTACTGAAGACAGAGAGGTTCGAGTTAACCCCAGGAATCCTGGCTCAGTTTCTGCTTCAGTGAAAGTAGCTGGCCCGAGGAGAAGAATGTAACTCTTCCCTGCTGGGGACTGGACTCGGGGCTTTTCTTTTTAGACAAGGTCTTGCTAAGTCACTGAGTCGCTCAGGCTGGTCTTGAACCTGGGATCTTCCTTCTCAGCCTCCCAGGTGCTGGGATTGTAGGACTACATCATCACACCTGGCTGCAATTCCTCATCACCCTATAGCTGCCCTTTGTAATCTCAGCACCCTACTTGCTGCCTTTGTAATCTTTTCTTTTTTTAAAAACTGCTTTTGACTATATTGATACATATATATTTGATTTTGCCTGAATAATAATAAATGTCCTCACAGAATGGAAATATTAGAGGACAGTAGGATGTACTTTCAGGGCTAGCGTTTGGCTGTGGTAAAAGTAATGTGCCTGATTTCAAAGCTGATGAAGGGATCTTGAGATAAACACAGGTTCGATTTCCTTAACCTAGAGTGTGTTTCACCTGCTGGTGCAGGGCTTGACCTTCTCCTCCTGTCCTCTCTCGTCTAGTCCTGAGTGGCACGGAATGCTCTACTCCCAGGCTGACAGCAAGAAGAAGTCAAACCTCATGATGTCTCTCTTCGAGCCTGGCCCAGAACCTCTCCCCTGGCTGGGGAAAATGGCCGAGTTGGGTCCTATTTCAGGTACAGCCCAGATGCAATTTTCCTTTTCTCAGCTTTGTTTTCTCCCTGCCGTTCTGAAGGTCTCTGTAGTCGAGAGCTCTCCGAGCTCCCTGGTCAGTGCGCTGTGGTCTGTGATTCTGGATCTGTACGTGGAGAGCCCTAAGAGAGTTTGAACTCTGCAGCTCAGAGAAATCAATATTTAAATTGCTTTAAGTATAATTGTTTAAGTGCTTACAGTGAGAAGTGCACATGCGTGCGTGCGTGCGTGCGTGTGTGCGTGTGTGTTTGCTCATGCAGTATTTATATATTTTTGAGACAGAGTCTCACTGAAGTTGCTAAGTCGCCCAAGCTGGGCTCCAACTTTGATCCTTCTGCTTTAGCCTCCCAAGTAGCTCTGATGACAGGTCTGCACTGTCACTCCTGGGTCTTTCTGATTTTTCTGTGCCTTTCAGCTAATCCCTTTGTGCTGCTGGATCCTCAAACTCAAACTGTAGAATTAGCCTTGACCCATTTGAGTGTATTTCACCTTCAGAGACATCTACCAGCTATCTTGTGTCGGGCCTAGAGAATAAAAGAACTAGTTGGAGTTGCGCTGGACTTGCGCAAAGTCTGGTGGGAAGTGGACTGTGCAAAGTCAAGGTTGGCCTGGAGGAGGTAGTCAGAGGAGAGGGAGGAATTCACCAGGCAGAGGAAGGAAGAAAGGCGTGAGGCAAGTAAGGCTGCTGTGGAGAGGTGAGGGGCCCTCGACGTGTGTGCGGCGGCAGAGGAGGGCAGATGGCAGAGGTTGGCGGAGCAGTCTGAGCTGAGCTGTGAAGAGCCAAGACTATTCCAGTCCTGGGGCACCCCTGAAGAGAAGTAACAGAATGCGTCGCCCTGGCTGCCATGAGAACAGCGAGGGCACCGTCAAGAAACTTGGGTTCAGCTGCTGGTGCCTCCGGAGCTGTACAGCCTGGCTGCAGTCAGAGGGAGAGGTGAGGAATGGCATGCAGAAAGCCAACTCTGGGGAAGGTAGAGGGAAAAGATCCAGGTGTCCTGCAGTAGAAGTTACTGTAACACACCTGGAGATGGGAAGGCGCGAGCCACAACACGCAGCCGGTAGAGGTAAAGGAGGTCACAGCAACAGTGTCAGGATTGGACAACCAACCCAGGTTTCCAGGTTGGGCTACAGGACGAAAGGTGGTCTGTTAATTGAGATAGAGAACAAGAGAAGAAGAGTAACTTTGGGAAGAGCATATTTGGTGGATGTTGACTTGGTACCCTTAAGAAATAAGCAGAAAAGGCTGCCTGTGATGGCACGTGCCTGTAATCCTGGCACTCGGGAGGCTGAGGCAGGAAGACTGCTGTGAGGTCAAGGCCAGCCTGAACTACATAGTCAAACCCTGTCTCAAAAAACAAAACCAACCAAAGAAAAAGAGACTCGCAAGTACAACACCCTGGGTTCGATCCCCAGCACCAAAAAAAAAGGCAAAGAAACCTGCACCATTCCTGTGGCATCTGGTGTCTGGGAGAGAGGCAGAGTTGGAGACGGAATTGTGAGTCCTGGGCGTGCAGCTGATATTACAATGGGAAGAGTGAGGGAGCTTGCTCAGGGCGGTGATTCACAGATTGGAATTGTTGCCTACAAAAGTAAAGCTTGTTTAGAAATTCTTCATCCTGGGCTCCACCTGCAGAGATTGTGATTCAGCAGGTCTGGATTCAGGCCCGGAGCTTGCACTTTTCATATTACCGGGGGGATTCGGATCCAGGCAATCCCTGAACTTTCTTTAAGCCCCGGCCCTGGGGAAAATATCTAAGGTGAAAAGAGAGCAGCGGGCCGGACCTCTGGCCAGCAGCAACTCCAGGGGCAGTGGAGGGGGAAATGAAAAGGTTGAGCAGCTGAAGTAGTAGAGTCACGTCACTGAAGGAGGCCAGCACAGCAAGGCCAAGAGGACGAGCGTCCCTCACACCTGCGCGGCAGTCACATTCTCTGGAGGCTTAGGGAAGATTCTGACGGGGTACAAGCCCAAGAAGCTAGACTGAGGATCTGTAGGCTTTTTCAGTAAAGGGCTAGGTAGTAAACTTTTTCACCTTTGCGGGCCATGTGGTCTCTGCTACAGCTATTGATCTCTGCCTTTGTACCCACAGACACTATGCAAATGAGTGGCTGCATTCCAGTAAAACTTTATGGACTCTGAAATTTGAATTTGGTATAATACTTAGATCAGGAAATACTCTTTTGATTTTTTTTTCCCCCAACCACCATTCCCCTCACCGCCCTTTTGAGAAGGCATCTCCCTGTGTTGCCCAGGGTGGTCTCAAACTCCTAGGCTCAAGCAGTCCTCCTCCCTCAGCCCCTGGAGTCGCCAGGACTGTGTGCACCACTGTGACTGGCTGAAAGCCATTCTTAACTCGGAAGACAGGCATCAGGTCCTGGTTGGCCAGTCCGTGCTCCAGGATCCAGGGACTGGGGTTTTAAAGCTCATACAGGGAACTGGGGTGCAGCTCGGTGGCAGGACAGTTGTCTGGTGTGCATGAGGCCCTGGCTTCGATCCTCAGCACCACACAGATAAATAAGTAAATAAATAGGACTTACAGAGGAACGAGAGGTTTAGTGACTATAGTTTCAAATAAGACAAAGAACTGGAAACTCAGTAAGCTGAGAATATAGAGGGTCTTTTCCCTCTGTGACAGGTTGACAAGAACCTGGCTATAAAGAAATAAAAATATCCCCTATCAGAAATGGAAACCCAGGACTGGGGATTTAGCTCAGCAGTTAGAGTGCCTGCCTACGAAGCACAAGGCCCTGAGTTTGATCCCCGGCACGAAAAAAAAAAAAAAAAAGAAAGAAATCGAAACCTAAATTGTGCACCATGCAGATCAACACTCCCTATTGAAATGTGGACAGTCCAAAACTGAACAACGCAGAAACTCGTTCTGAAGCAGTGAAATACGCAGCTCCTCCTCCTGCAGAAATAATGTGATACCTCCGTAGGAAACCTTTACAGCCCAGCAGAGGGACCACGGGAAGAACAGCTCCCCACTGCAGTGAGCTCATGCCTGCAGGTTTTCTATCGTGTGTGGAAGTTTTTCTCCTTTGAAAAAAGGCCGGCAGGAGGAAACTGTTCAAGAACCTAATGTGAGACTGTAGAGTGACTGTCTTGAATAATTTAAGAGTCTTCAGAGGAATAGGGCTAGGGGGCAGCTCAGTGGTAGCGCTCTTGCCTGATAACGTACACAAGGTCCTGGACATGATCCCTCTACAGTTCCACAGTGAGGGGAAAGTTTTCTGTGTTTTGTTTTTTATGCAGGGCCTCGCTATCTAGTTCAGGTTGTCCTTGAACTCACTATGCAGCCCACGCTGGCCTCAAACTCATAGCAATCCTCCTGCCTCAGCCTCCCAAGTGCCAGGATTACAAGTGTGCACCATCAGACCTGGCTGGGGGGATGTTTTAAGAGGAACTGAAACCAGGAGGAAAGAAGAGGGCATTATTGATAGTACTGAAAGGAGAAATATGGCAGTAATTGGAGTAGAACCCAAGACAGAGAAAGTTATATGTGTGTGCACACACGTGTGTGTATGAATGTGTATAGACAGATTCCTCATCACTTTCATCTGACTTCCATAGAATTCCTGCATTCATTCTGCCTTTGATTCTCATTGCTCTGGCCATGTTCTGGCTTTCTTTACATTTCAATTAATCCAGAAGTCACCTGTCTTCAGCTTGCGGACCAAACTAGCCCATTGGCTGTCTTTTTAAATAAAGTTTTATTGAGACACAGTCACACTCATTCCTTTACCTATGTAGACTACCAAGGCAGTCTACAGCTGCCTTGCTGCTACAGTGGCAGAGTGGAACATGACAAACTGTCTGCCCCGTGAAGTCCACCACACTGCTGTGTGGCCCTTCCCAGAGGAAGTTAGCTGACCGGCCTGGACCCTTGGGTGTTTCTCCAGGGGTCACATGCAGGCTCCCTTCTCGCCTGGCTTCCACCAGCCAAAGCTTGTTCTTCCTTCAGGGTGAAGTGCTGTCTCCTCTGCCCTGCAGTAATGGTTCCCTCCCTCTGGGTCTTTTCTTCTTTTCAGAGGGGGTAATAATCACTCACACTTTATTGAACTGAGCTCTGTGCCAAGCACAGTGTAGGGCCCAGTGAAACACTCCTCATTTCAATATCACAACAGTCTTATGGGGTTGGGGATGTTGTTATAATGAATGATAGTAATAGGTACCTCTGTTTTATTATGTTTCAAAGCAGAACATGTAAAATAGTACTACCACTGTCTGTACCAAGAGTTTCGAAAGGTAACTGTGTAGCTCTCCTATGTTCTCTAGGCCCGTTGCCCTCATGTCATCCTGCTTCTTCCCTTCACATCTTTCCTCTGGATCTTTCATGACTTCTACTGAGAAAAGGGTGCATGGGAAGTAAATGTTTTGAAATCTTGCATCTGTGGAAATGCCTTCTTTATTTCATTCTTTACAGCCTGTCAGCAGTTGGGTTAGGTGAGTTCTAGTCAGAAATCATTGTCCCTCAGAGTTTTGAAGTATCCCTGTGTTGTCTTCTGGCTTCTAGTGCTGCTATTGAGAGTCTGTTTGCATCCCAACTCCCAGGCCTTTGTTCTTGAACTATTGTTTTCTCTACTTCTTGAGGATCTTTGTATCCCTGGTGTTCTGAATTTTTTGAATGAAGTACACAGTTGCTGGTCTCTGTATTATTTTGCTAAGCACAATGAGCCCTTTCCATCTGGCCACTCATGTTCTTCAGTCCTGGGTGCGTGAATTATTCTTTGATTTTTCTCTCTCTGTATTCTGTTCTCCCTTTCTGGAGCACATATCTGAGCGGGATATATGTGCGCATGCACACACACACACACACACATAATACTATCTTTTCTTCCGGATTTTCCCGTGTTTTTCTCTTTGTTCTGCTTTCTGTATGATAGCTTCACCTTTGTTGTTTTTTATTTCTATTGTCATATTCCTTATTTCTTAGAGGCTCTTGTTCTTTCTTCACAAATGCTCTATTTCCTGTCTGCCGGTGCATTTACCATATTTAGCTCCAGAGTGGAGGCTCGGCCCTGGTTAGATGCTGGAGTGCTTGGTGCTGACAGTGAGTGCCGTCACGGGATGTAAAGCTTCCTCCGGGAAAGCTTGAGACGGCTTCATGGAGAGACAGGCTGGGATCAGCCTGGGAGTGGGGACAGGCACGTCTGGGGAGGTGAGGAGCAGCGATGGCAGAGAAAGTGCCGGCCTCAGAACGAAGGCAAGCTGTGTCCCTCTGAAGCCTGTAAGTCTGACCTCCCGAACCCCACTCTCCTCTTTGAGTGGACTCATGTCCACCTTCTAGGCTTGCAGTACGGGGAGAAGTTGTACATACGTCCTGTCTGACCCATGGTCAGAATTTAATAAATACTCTTCATTCCCTAAGTTCCTCGAGGCCAGGAAAGTACTGTCTGTAGGCACAATTCCTGGCAGGGTGCTCGTTACATCCTGGGCTCTTCCTGTAGATAAGGAGTGAATGCATGAGGACGGCAGAGCAGTCCAGGCACAGCTGGGGACAGAAATAATAGGGCAGTTGGAAGCGACCATGCTGTGTGGCCAGCACGCAGCATCTCAGCTGAGTGAGAGGGTTACTTATCGACGAGTGCTGTATCATACTGTCTGGGGAGCTGGGGCAGCAGTTTTAGAGCAGTCAATAGCTTGGGGTCAGTTTAAGGTTTTTGATTAATGACCAAATCAGGGGCAGAAAACATCTTGCGCAATTAGAGAAATGGGTCCCTTTCCTGTTTTCTACATGAACATTTGGTCAGTGGATTTCAGCTCCCTGAATTGGTGGCGATGTTCTGTCTGCCAAGATAATAATAAAAGGAAACATTAGGTGTGAGTGTGCTGCATAGATTTGTGGCAGGGTTTTCTTGACTCAAGAAGCATGTACCAAGGCAGAAACCCTACTTATCTACAGGTATAAAACCACCAAGGCTTTTAAGTCTTTGGAAGCAATTAACTAATAAGCCATAAGATTGAGGGCTCTTCCTCAAGAAAAACATTTTTCCTGACCCTTTTCCTTAATTATGCTTAATTTTCCCTTTTAATTTTTTAATGCCTCAACCTGTGCTGCCCAGCCTACCAAGGGGGCCACATGAAGCTACTTAAATTTAATTAAACCTAAATAAAATTTAAAATTCATTTCTGTATGTCAAGTGCTCAACAGCTAGTTGTTACCATATTTGATATAGAACATTTCCAGCATCAGAGGAAATTTAGTTTAAGAGTGCTAGACTAGAATATACAGAACTGCAGTACACATATGTGTTTTTGTTTTTGCAGTAATGGGGATGAGACCCAGGGGTGCTGTAAGCTATATTCCCAGCCCTTTTATTTTGAGATAAAGTCTCCCTAAGTTAAAAAAAAAAAAAAAAGTCTCCCTAAGTTGCCCAGGCTGGCCTCAGACTTGTGATTTTCCTGCCTCAGGCTCCTGAGTAATGGGATTACAGGTGTACGCCAACATGTCCAGCGGCGTATATATATTTTGTAATGTGTTTTAATATTGTACATATTTGTTTTATCCTCTTTGGCCTTAATTTGTAAAGCAGATAAATGAAACTTGTTTCTTTGAAGACATTAAGCTATTTTTCACATAAGTAGGCCTCCATCAACTGTTCAGTCTCCTCAGTCAGTTGGCCGCAGGTTCCCCAACCTGATTGAAGTTAACGGGATTTGATTGTGTTTTGCCAGATGTCATTTCAAGAATGTCTTTTTCTTTAAGATGCTAAAGAAAACCCTTATGGAGACGATGACAATAAGAGCCCATTCCCCCTGCAGCCCAAAAACAAACGCAGTTATGCCCAGAATGTGACTGTCTGGATCAAACCCAGCGGCCTGCAGGTAACATTACCACTTACACGGCTTTCTTTTCCACTGGAGACAGGAGGAGGCGTTGGGGTGGGCAGGCAGACATTTAATCTGATTTTTCTTACCTTTGATACCGTGTAATTTATTTACTTCTAATGTTTGCCATTATTTCCAAAAGGGATTTCAGATGGCCTAGAGTAACATGTATACACAGCAAAAATCATTTCTTACAAAATTTAGAGCAATAAAAAAACCTAGAGAAAGAACAAAACCAATTGTGCCTGGAAGCCAAGGCAAAATGATAATTCTCTTTGAGAAGTTTGGTTGGGAGCTTCCAGATTACACAGTTTTAAGCGGAAGCAGGCCAGTTCTTCTGGAGAAACATATTTTCCTGGCATTGGATTTTAATAGAAAATCTGTCATAAAGTAAAGCATTGAACACCACAACCATTGTTACCTTTAACAACAGTTTTGAAAAATATGTAAAGTCTTCATTTGGTTATTTCTTCCACCCCTAAAGTAGAACCCAGGCAATAGCAGTACACTGTAATTCCACAGAAACACCCTAAGGTAACACTGACCAAGGAATGCTGCTTTTCAGCAGTTGGCAGGGACATTTCTCCTTCCATTTGGTGTCAATCACTTATTCCTATTTTTTAAAATTACTTAGGGAACCTTTTTCTCCTTTGAGCAGCTCTTTTTACATGTCTTCCTGCTGTGGGTCCAGCCTCGGGCAGGAAGGAAAGGCCATCCGGCCCCCTGCAGCAGAAGGGGCATCCGCTGCCTGCAGTGTCTCTGGGCCCACTGCACGGAAGCCGAGCCACACCTGCGCTGGCCGAGGGCCGAGGCCTCTTGCTAGGAAAATCAGGGTGTCCCTCGTTCCTCCATCCCTGACTCCTGCGCTTCCTGGGAGGGTAATGAAAACCACTTCCACCACCCGTTACAGTTGAACTTTGCTTAAATGACTATTTAAATTTTGTTTTGGTCCCAGATGTAATTTTTTTTTATTGTGGTAAAATACACATAACACAAAATGTACCTTTTCAGCCATTTTAAATGTACGCTTCAGGAACACGTAGTGCATTCAGTGTTACGCGTCCTTCACCACTAGTCTGGAGCACCCTGAGCCCTCCGGGCCCTCGCAGCCGCTGCTCATCCGCCTTTTGTCTCTCGATTTGCCTATTCCAGATATTTCAGAGAAATGGAATAATGCACTTTGCGGCTCTTTGTGTTTGGTGGCTTTTACTGTGAATGTCATCTGTGTTGTGCATGTATTAGTGTTTCCTTTTTATGGTGGAATGATGTTGTATAAATAGGCCATGTTTGGCTTAGCCATTCACTCAGGTGATGGACGTTAGGGTTGTTTCCACCTTTTGACTATTGTGAATGATGCTGTTGTGAACATTTGTACAAATTTTTGTGTGAACACCTGCTCTCACTACTTTTTTGTGTATGCTTATGAACCCTAACCCTAACTCACTGTGTAGCCCAGGCTGGCCTCAAACTCACAACCATCCTCCTGCCTCAGCCTCCCAAGGCTGGGATTAGAGAGATACACCACCACACCCAGCGAGAATTGCTTAATTTGAGGAACTGTCGAACTTTCACAGTGGCTGCACCATTTTACATTCCCACCAGCAATGTTATAAGTGTTCCAGTTTCTCTACATTTTCATCAGTATTCCTTATTTTCCATTTTTTCTTTTTTTTTTTTCTGGTAGTATTGGATGTGAAGTGTTACACGCTTGTGGTTTTGATTTTCCTTCCCTAATAGTAGTAACATGGCACATCTTTGGGCCAGGATGCAGCTCAGTGGTAGAGAGTTTGACGGGCTTGGGAGCAGGTGCATCTTTTCATGTACTTACTGGCTATTTAGTACCTTTAGAGATCTGTCTCAAGTCCTATGTCCACTTTTTTACTGGGTTGTCTTTTTGTTGAGATCTTCATGTATTCTGGATAGCAGACCCTTAGAGATGAGTGATTTATAAATATTTTCTCTCCTTCTGGGAGTTTTCTTCTCACTTTTTCTTCCTGTGGTGTTAGGGATTGAACCCAGGGCCTCATGTATGCTCTGCCACCAAGCTACACCCCAGTCCTCTTCTCACACTCTACATAGTGTTCTTTGATGTACAGGAGCTTTGAGATTTTTTGAGACAGAGTCTCAGTACATAGTCCTTGAACTCACCATCTTCCTGCCTCAGCCTCCTGAGTGCTAGGATTACAGATGTGCACCACGAGAGGCTTTAAATTTTTACTTTCAACTTAGTAAGATGTTTCTATTTTTTGTTTTTGTTGCTGGTGCTTTTCTTGTATCTTAACCAGGAAATCAGTGCCAAATCCAAGGTAATGAAGACTTTACCCCTGTTGCCTTGTAGAAGTTTTATAGTATTAGATCTTATATTTAGGTGTCTGATCCATTCTGAGTTCATTTTCTAATACTCTTTTGAGATAAGGGTCCAACTTTTTTTGCATATGGATATCCATTTGTCCCAACTCCAGTTGCTGAAAAGACTATTCTTTCCCCATAGAATGGTCTTGGCAGCCTTGTAAAAAAGCAAGTAGCTGTAGATTTATGGATTTCCTGGGTACATTTTTGTGAGACTGACTTCTTTTATTACCATGTAGCCTTTTGAAAGAGAGAAATCTATGTATTTTTCAGTACTGAGAATTGAACCCAAAGAACTCTGTCCCTGAGCTTTTCTCCCAACCCTTTTAAAGTTTGAGACAACCTTAGTTGCCCAGATTGGGCTTGAATTTGTGATCCTCCTGCCTCAGCCTCCGGAGTAACTAGGATTACAGGCTTGTGCATCATGCCTGGCTGGGATGTGCTTTGTTAATGTTGAGCAGAATGTTGACATTAACTCAGAAGGGATCTTCATTTTCAAACTGTAGCTCAATACTCCTTTTCGTTTCTTTAAACGCTCAGAGCAGTCCTTTTGTGTTCTTTCCTGCTTTTTATCCCAGAATTCTGATGTCAAATTCTTTCACTCTTTTACCCTTAATAGACAGATGTACAGAAGATTTTGAGAAATGCAAGGAAACTACCTGAAAAAACGCAGACATTCTATAAGGTGAGCCCATCAGAATTACATTGGAGAGGGTGTGCCCAGGGGATGTGCACACGGGAGTGTGGACCAGGAGCACAAAAATGGCAAGGATTAGCCTTGCTGGTGCCTCTGGTTTCTCATCAGCAAAGTCAGTACAAGTGATAGGTCTGCTCCTGTCTTACAATCCAGGAATGGGCAGTGTTAGAAAGGCTAAGTTCTGCACAGTAGAAGGCCACCGCCCTGAGCCCCTCCCACCCTGGGGGTGGTCCAGTGCAGCCCACAAAATCAGTGTATGTGACCTTCCATGGTGTGGAATTGCCCAGAACATCCCCCCGCACCAGAGAAGCTCCTTCCAGGACAACTTTTAAAATCCCCGAGTTGTGCAGTGGGTGGCCCTCCTTGGTGGTGCCTGGCTAATCCAGAGCCTCTGGTAGAGACTGCAGTCACAAGGGTTGGGGTGAGGGACATTCAGGCTCACTCCTTTTCCTTCCCCGTCCTTCTCTGGCATTTGGCCTGAGTTAGATTAAGCACAGTGTAAGGTGCATCCTGGTTTGCTAATCCTAAAATACAGCACACACAGCAGGCCTGGAGCTGCCATCTCTTCTGGAGCACACACACCACTCCTTTGTCTGTCTGCGTGTTATCTCATTTCCTGGACTCACTGTTGTCTTCAAACCTAATTATGAAGCAGGCCGGTGAAATCAAGCAGAATTTGCAGCATTAATCAGAGTTCAACAGAGCTTCTTAGCCGGCCAGCCCCGCCCCCCACCGAAGCTGTAACCCCACCAGGCCCTCAGCTGCAGCCTATTCCTGCAGGTACCATACGCGGTTGTCAGTTGTCTGAGGCGGCACACAAGTGCTGTGGCCGTCCTCTCAACTTTCCATCTTTACTGGACAATACAGAAGTGGCCCGAGAGCCTGTTTCTCCTTTCTGGCTTTGTGTAACCCTACGTGAGCGCTAGAAAGGGCCTCTAGCAGCTGACTGCTTTGGCTCCTGCAGCAGACAGGGAAGGGGTCGTCCTCACTTTGTAACGAGGCCTGAGACCAAGAGGCTCTGCAGCTTGCCGGGGTCAACCAGGCGGCTGGCAGGGCACTTCCTCTTTCTGTACTTCATCCACTGCCCACCCTTTCTTGTGGGTGGCCAGTCCATCCTGCCTGCCTTCTCTAAACATGTTCGTTGCCATTCACCCCAAGCCCACACCGGAGAGGCACTAAAGGTTAAGGGCCTCTGAGATTTGGAGCAAGCCTTCTCTAGCCCCAAATAAGAGAGCGAAGTCATCCTCTTGTTGGTTGTGAGTACCTGATGTGTGCACAATGCTCACCACTATGTCTTCATACTTGCTCATTGGTGTGTGGACAGAGGACACTGTCTTCCCTGCCTAGCTGCTGGCCACCTGCTCAGGAAGCACATGTCAGTTATGGCCTCACACTGTCACTACTGGCCTCTCTGCATAAGAACTGGTTGTCTCATAAAAATGCTCCCTGAAAGGTGAGGGTCAGAGAGAACGGACCATCAGCTGCGCACTCAGGAAGTATGGGAGGAGGAGAGCGCATTTCGGGAACACTGGTCTTCATTCTGTTTTAGGAGCTGAACCGTCTACGAAAGGCTGCGCTGGCCTTTGGCTTCCTGGACCTGCTCAAGGGCGTGGCTGACATGCTGGAGCGGGAGTGCACGTTGCTGCCCGACACGGCGCACCCTGACGCCGCCTTCCAGCTCACCCATGCCGCCCAGCAACTCAAGCTGGCCGGCACCGGCACCTCCGAATATGCAGCCTATGACCACAACATCACCCCCCTGCACACGGACTTCTCCGGGAGCAGCACAGAGAGAATGTGAACTGACTTAGGGAGTTTTTTCATCTCAACTGAAAATGAAATGTACGTTAACCCTGGTACGGCCACCCGGGGACTTCGCTGAGGCTGCCTTGGAAGTACCACTTGCTGGCTGGAACGGCTGCTGCGGTATGAGGGGCTGCAGGGACCTGGCCGGCCCTGACACCTGGCTGGAGTCTAAGCTATTGCTCCCATGAAGGGTGCATTCTGGGAAGCTCTGGTGGCTGAGCACAGAGCTCCTGCCTTCCTCTTCCTTGGCAAACACCGGAGGGCTCCCGCTTCCTGAGAGCATCCCTCTCCATGTTGTGTCTCAGCCACGAGGACATTTTCAGGCTTTGGAGGGACAGCCCAGGCTGCCTGGGTCTTGCTGCGGACAAACTGAATGCCACTGAGTTCCAGAACTTCGCTTAGAACTTGGTAAAATATGGTAGTAATCCCTGGGTCCTTTTGGTGTATCCTGAGATACAAACTTTTAAATAGCAACCACGTACATGTAAAATGATTCCTGTTTTTTTTAATGAAAATAAAATACTTGATTTTCTATAAGACATTTTCACCAAGAACCTAATGGTCCTCTGTCCCTTGGTGTGTCGTGTCACTTGACTATAATTCAGCTTCCTAAGTGGCACAGATTCATAAATGCAGGTCTCTGAGGGTTCACCCTGACTTCGTTTCCAGTTCTGATGAGGCTCCACGGTCTATGCCAGCTTCTGACCCGCAGGTCCAGGCAGATTCCGAGTCACCTGCTAGCTTCATGACCTTGCGCAGGTCTCAACTTCAGAGGTTTTATTTACATCAATAATACTTTGCCAGCCACACTAGCCCTTCCTTCAGAAGAACACCCTCAGACTTCCACCAGAACAACCAGTTTTGGCTTACTACCCTAAACTACTAGATGATACATTGCCTAAACCTAAACAAGTCTGAAAACCATTGAAAAATTTTTAAGCACAAATTATTAGGATTTTGATTGCAAGTGTTTTAATAGAAATACACACTCTTTCTCAGACAGCAATAAAGAGGTTCCTAACAATCACTAGGAATACAGGGCTTTGCCACAGGGACATAGCATCATCTACTGCAAAGCTGATCTGCAGTTACACACAGTCAGGTGAGGAGACATCAGAAGTCAGCACAAACAGGTGTTGACAGAAGTTACAGACATGCAAAACGCCCTTTAGTGCACTAAGTTTGTAAAACATCAGTCAGCTTCTGCTAATTGGACACTCTGGGTCAAAGCTGACCAAGCCTCCTTTCAGCCTCCTTTCCCCCAGGAACACTGCGGGTGGCAAAACAGAAAGCACTACTGTGCCTTATATTCTCTTAATGCAAGTGTCATGTGGAAAACTTATTTACCTGGTTTACGTGGAATGTACTGGAGGAAACAGATGTCTTTTTACAATGGCCAACCGTAATGGCTAGACTTCCTGCAGTTCCCCTTTTGTGGCTTTCCTGCCGGGAATCCCTGTTAAAGGACCAGCTGGTCATTTCCAGCCAAAGTTTCTGCTCCGTCTTCAGTGTCCTACTGCAGACAGGTAAAAAAGCCAATCCAACAACAGCAGAAATAACGTGTTTTTGAGGTTCAAAAATGTACAGCCTCCCCATGCTCTCAAAGAGGCACACAGGAAACAGACTCAGCCAGCACCAGGGAGTCAGGACTAGCCTGTCAGTGCCCACTTCTGCAGGCGGGCGGGCCTGCTCCAAGTCTGGCCTACGTCACTTTCCAGTGTGCCACAGGCTACATTTGGAGCAGCTGTTCAGTGCCATTTTGGCCAACATGTTTGTGTTCTTTTTCTGCCCTCTGTAGCCACCTGAGTTTGGAATTAATAATTTGTTTTCTAAACAAAGTCTCCTCTTTTTTTAGAGTTGAAAACAGTCCCGATTTACCTAGGAATGAAGTGATCATGGTGTTCAAGGTTCTGCTTGATCTCTCTCAAATCACCTTTGCCTCTTCAATGCCCACGCTGGTAAGCACTGTAGCACTAAGCACTGTGGTGACACGCTGCTAGGCCAAAAGACAGCAGATGCAAAAGTGCTCTCCTGCCCCACTGTGACTCAGAGACTTATCAGCAACCAAGGACACTTGATTTTGAAAAAGTCAGTGCCACCCCACTACACAAGTAACCCGGTGGGTACAGAGTGTTTGTCCTGCCTGACTCACTTCAGTACCCTTCTACAGAGCCATACAGTCTTGCTTTTCTTCACTGATAGTGAAAAAGAACTGATCCCAGCTGTGAGAATGGTCAGTCCCGAAGGAACAGACACTGGAACGGTATCTCCAGCGTGAAAGGAACAGACTGGATGTGGAGTGGGGTGGGGCTGAGCCGTCTGCTGTCAGTAGCTGCATACACAAGAATGAACCTGTTGTCAGATACCAGGAATCCATGGCATGCAAGTACTACACTAAGATAATACAGTAAATTCAGGAATGTTACTGCAGAAAGGGAGATACCTTACTGAGAATTTAATTGTTTAACTTTAAAAAAACTTTTACATCAGTACAAGAAGGTAAAACTGTAAGAATCATAGATTAGGCTCAAACTGGCACGAAGCCTTCTAAATCTCTCTGATTAGTGAACCTTTTTCTTTTTTTGTCCATAGCGCCGCCTGCGCTGTTTATAAAGGTGACGAAAATTTATATATAACCCTGAAAAAGAAAAAAAAAGGTTGATTAGAAATGACAGTCTTTGCCTGTTGAAATGCAGTGTCTCGAGGCACAGAGCAAACTCTCTGGTTGTGTATTCCTGTCCCACAGCACTGTCCACTGCAGCTGCGCAGGGAGTTCAGTTTAGGCAGATCAGTAACATGCACCACAGACAAGCCTGTTCCTCCCTGGGGATCAGGACTTAATTTTGTCCCACACTTTATTATGAAAATTTCACACATGAAATCTTTGATTAGCATTTAAACTTAACTCTGTGCTGCTTCTCTTCATCACGTCCCTGTCGCCTGCTCCTCTCACTGTCCACCTCGTGTCTGCAGATGCAGACACCACTTGACCCTCAGACACTTCCCGAGTAGAGTGCAATACTGTTGGGCTTTCTTCCGCTGTGCAGAAATGACCTTATTTTTAATTCAGGGCTCTCTCAAGAACACACATTAAACAGTAGTCTAAAAGGCATGAGACAAGCCAGGCACATAATGTTGTCCCAGCTACTTGAGAGGCTGAGCAGGAGGGTCACTTAAGGAAAAGATCTGCCTGACAGTGAGGCCTCATTTCAAAACCATGAACACATAAAAGGTATGTGCTTCCTTTTGTAGGAAGAACAAGATTTCAGGGTCCCTAACAAGTTTTAACCCTGCTTGATTCCTGAGTAGGTTCTGGGAAGGGTCTTAGCCTCCCCTCTGCATCCTCATTTTTACAGTAGTGTTAAAACATTGATTTACAAACTTATGTGAAAGAATGAATGTGTATGCAGAAGTACTTTGATCTGTATAGACATGCTAACTGGTTCGCATACTGCTTCAAAGTTATAAATGTGAATTTAGGACTTACTTCGTTTTGAAGAATAAGAAAACAACCATTTACTCATTGCAGTCAAATTACAAAATCTTACAAGGTGCGTAATACAAAGAAAAGATACCAACATTAGAGCATATTAAAATATTTCTACCCCTCTAACTTTTTAGTAAAATATTTTAAATGTCCTTCCAATCTTACTCTATTTCACGACTTTCATTATGCCCGTGCACAAAAGCCTAGTTCCCAGTCAGCAGCTCTTTTCATTTACTCCCTTCAAAGTCCAAAACATTTTAACATTTTGGGTTAGAAATCTTTCTGAAATAGATTGTATCCTTTGCTGAAATACTGTAGAAAACAAGAAGTAAATTTAACCTTCTGCAAGTGAGCCAGGCTTGTAATGTATGAAATTTAACTGTCGGTCTGCCAAGTGCTGATACCCTGTGGGGCTCCTAAAGGTTCAGGCCTCCCTAATACTAAAGCCCCAAGAACACCAGGTCTTCTAGCTACTCAGGCTCCTCTCCATCCAGGATAGCTGGCCTCTGGGATGGGCCCAGGGACCGCTCCCCTCCTGGCGTTTCCTGCCTGCACAGTCCCCTCCACAGGGTACTGGCTGGCCTGTGTAACACTGCATCTTCTGAGACTTGATTACAGGAGGGTCTGTGGCTCTGATTGCTGGTGCTGTGGCTGATGAGAGCCACAGCCAGAGCTCAGAACAGGTCCCTGGGCCCAGCTCACAGCTGGGCTGAGCTCCCACTGCAGAGCCGAGCTGTGCCCAGAGTCCAGGCCGTTCCCTGACACACAGACACTGCACAACCACCATGGGAGGCGTCACTGTTTTCAGCAGCTGCTGTGATCCTGCACACCAGGCCCTCACTAACACACTGTCAGATGGCACGTGCTGCTCCTGCCAGCAGCCCAGACAGCTCAACTCAGGGCCACCTCGAGTCTTTTGTCAAGCAAAGCAGGATAGTAAATTAACACCGAGGAGTCTTACAACTTTAGAGTCCTTATAGTTAGCGTGGCCTTTTAATTTCTCACATTTGGGCTGGGGATTTAGCTCAGTGGTTAGCATGCTTGCCTAGCAAGTGCAAGGCCCTGAGTTCAATTCCCGGCAGAAAAAAAAAGAAATTTCAGTTTCTTACATTTGTAACTATTTAGATTGACTTCTTTTTCCCCTTAGTTGTTAGTTTTTATGAAGTAAGGCAAGATTTTTTTATTTTATATAAATGTAAATTAACAGGCATGCAGGTCACTTTCATACTGTTACCTGAAAGGCTTCTGGGCCTTCAGCTTGGCTCCCTTACTACCTCCTTCCTTCCTGCTGCCAGCTGTACAATACTGCCTGCTACCTCTCTCATGTCTGGATAAGGAAGGTGCTACTGAAACTTTAAGCTAGTTGAAGATGAGCTTTTTACTCTTCTCTATTTAGTTACCTTTAAGTTTTTTAATTACGACATGAAGTCTTGCTATGTTGCCCAGAGTAGCCTTAAACTCCTGGACTCAAGTGATCCTCCTGTCACAGCCTCACACTCTATTTTAAAAGAGCTCCTTACACTGTTTTCAGCAAGAAACGTCTTATGGTTGGTTGAGGCAGGAGGACTGCAAATTCGAGCTCAGCCTGGGCAACTTCACGAGACCCTGTCTCAAAACAATGAATAAATAAATAAAAGGGCTAGAGATGTAATTCAGTGCTGAGGCCCTGAGTTCAATCCTCTGTACCAGCACTTGGGGGTGAGATGTCTTATGGTATAGTCCCAACAACCAAGAGCACTTTAAGAACACAATTCAACCACTGGATTCTTAGGAAGAAGTATTTCCATACCATAGCATATTTTCCTGGTGGGTTTGTTTTTGCAAAGTAAATTTCCTCTGCCTCTATGCTACTTTTAGAAAAACAGAATTTTTTTTGAGGATTTTTCTGGTTTGGTTTGGTTTTTTTGAGACAGAGTCTCACTATGTAATGTAGGCTGGCCTTGAACTCATGGCAGTCCTCCTGCCTCAGCCTCCTGAGTGCTGGGATTACAGGCATGTACCACACACCCAGCTAAAAAGTAAAGTCTAATAAAGACTTTTCACTGATTAATTTAACTCTACCCTCTATGAAGTGATAGGGAAAAGCCTCTATCAGAGAGCCAATACTTACCTAAAAATAACATTATAAGATAAATCTGAAGAAAAAAGGAAAATCTAACTTTGATTTTCACTGGATATGGCAACGTAAAACTGAATCTTCCGGTTTCGTTGAATACTGGAATGGATTGGATCACTGAGACAGCTGAAAACAGAGGCAAAAGCTTGTTAGGAGCAAATGAAAGTGGTGCATCTAGTGACAGGCCGCCCCGCTCCAGGGCCCTGACTTCAGGCTGGGTGCAGCTCCACCCTGTGTGCTGAAAGTTCTCGCTGCCCCTTTTTCCTGCGAGTTCTAACAGCCCTCAGAGCCACCAACAGGGAGACGGAGGAGGACAGCCATGGTGCTAGGCTCCTGTTTCCTAGCCAAAAAATGGAAAACCCCTATTGATGCATTCACTAGGTGTCAGGAAAAAATGAAGTCATTTAATAAGAATAAACTGGAAAATTAAAAATATGTCAACTGAAGCGTGCAGTACATGATCACCTGGCTTCCAGGTTACACAGTGGGCCGCACTTCCCAGATACCATGAGGAGGCCACAGGAAAGGATCCCCGAAAGTCCACCCCATTCACCAGCCCAGGGCCGGCAGCAGCAGGAAGGAGGGACGGGCCGCTCGGCACAAGACGCAGGGTTCCCGCAGGTACCTTCGGCCAGGCATCCTAGGGGGTACACGGGGATCCACACGGTGTAGCGCAGCCACGTGAGTACCTTCCAGTCCATGTCAATGCAGGAAAGCATGTAGAAGGGGTACCTGCAAGACAAGGACGCAGCATCAAGGCCATCTGGGATCTGCAGGCAGCCTAGAACATCATTCCGGCGCACAGAGGATCCCGCTCTTGGTCAGCAGCACACGGCGTCTCGGCACAGCAGAGTCCTGGCTGGCTGCCCACAGCCCCAGCAGGCCACTCTCTCAGCAGGGGCCCTGAGCCGAGTCTCACGGGAAGCCCTTTGTCGAGCACATGTGCAGGATGCCGACAACAGTTTTAGCCTTACTCCCGGCTCTGATCTATGCTCCCAGTGGGTGAAGTTGTCAGACTCTTTGTCCATAGATACATGAACTGTTACCAAAATTAAAATACACAAAAAGTTTCTAATCTAGAATCAGACATATTACATCATAATAAATCTGCTTCTTCCCCAAATGGTCAGAGTCCGCGTAAGGACCCCCATCTGTTCACCTCTGCATGAAGGGCATCAGAGGGACGGTGGGTGCCCTGGGATACAAGGCTAAGATACAACTCAAGTTGCTATTGCTGCTCCCTCTCGTTAGTAACTCTGTCAAAATACCAACAATAAATCAAGAGCTGGGTATATTCCCAACAAGCACTTGCTCCACTTGAATCAACTGGGAAGAAGTAAGGCACATGTGCAGTCTGGTACAGAAGAACACTACTTCAACTGGATCAGTGTCTTCAAAAGGCCTTTCTTCTAATGGCAACTGAGAATGGAAAAATCGGTGAGAGGCCAACCAACAACCTCAGTCATCTTGTGGTGAAAGATTCACATCTAGCATCCCTGCTGCAAGGCCATCCTGATTCATCCATCCAACTTGGGCTGCTCCTTCCATCTCATGCTGGCACCTGGACTGCTATCATGATCTAGTCACTGCTTTAAAAAAATCTGCCTCAGGGGCTGCAGATTTAGCTCAGTGACAGAGCACTTGCCTAGTGAGCACAAGGTCCTGAGTTCGAGCCCCAGAACACTCCCCCCAAAATCTGCCTCAACTCTGCAGAGCACACTGCAATCTACAATCAGAGAATCTTAGCCCCAAACCAAATGAGGCTCTGGCCGAGAAAGCCACTCCCTCAAGCAGAGAGCTGCTCCTGAGAGGGAGAAGCATTCAAACATCCTGGCATTTCTACCCACCTGAAAATTTCAACTGTGCTCCACAAAAAAAACACAAAGAAAACCACAGCTTTGTTTTGCATTTCTTCCATGCTGCCGAAGATGATAAACAGAATGAAATTTCTTCCAAGAAGCTATTAAAAACACCCAAAAGAGAAAAAAGTTAAAATATATACAAGGTGTAACTGAGATGTTTGTTTAAATTTTAATTACTGTAAAAGACACATTTCCATTAATCCCCCTCAAAATGCTCCCCTCACTTCCCAAACACTTAGCCCATCATTCCTGCCACTTTCTGAAACAGTTCTGGAAGTCCTCTTTTGTGAATACCTTTAACTTGTGCTGTTGTGGCTGCCTTGATGTCTTGAATTAATTCAAAACATTTACCTTTCATGGTCATTTTGATTTTGAGGAAGAGCCAGAAGTTGCACAGTACCAGATTCGATGAATAAGGCTGATGAGGACACACTATATTGTTTTTACCAATTGCTGCCTTTCTGTTGGATGACATTCAGCAGCAATACTGACTGCATTTTTCATCACATCTCATAAAGATACAAACAGGACTTCTAGAACTGTTTCACAAAGTAGCAAGAACAGGTAGTGTGTTTGATGTGAAGCAGAGCATTTTAAGGGAGATTAATGGCAATGTGTCTTACTGTAATAAAATTTTTAAACAGTCACTGTATTTTTCAATCACACCTTACCCATATGTGATTTATCTACACACATATATATACATACACCATGTAAATGTGTTATCTAAAACCCAACCCCACTAAATACAGGTTAAAGGGAAAAGACTAAGCTAAACTAGTTTAATTCTGCTCCAGTGTTGATAGAAGTACTCAAACTAGTCTTTCTGGACAGATGGGTAGTTCTGTGTGTGTAACTATAAATAGCATATTAAAACACATGCATATCTTCAAACACAGTTTAAAGAATGAACACTTGTGCCTCCTTAACCCAGATTAATAACCCTGTAAGCGTGTCAGTAACTGGTATCGTGTCGATCACCCCTCTTCACTGGTTGTGCCCACTGGTTCTTGCTCAAAATGTCTTTTTTTTTTGGTTCGGTTCTGTTTTGTTTGACTTTACAATCTTTGACTGCAGGCTTCTAGTTTTCCTTAGAAACACATACGGAATTCTTTCAGACCTGGGCAGAGGTAGTTCTTACTGAAAAGATTCATATGTGCCTCTTCCAGGGTCTGAGGGCAGTAACAGTTTACAATCACTTTTTTTTGGTTTTTGAGACAGAGTCTTGCCACGTAGCTCCCAGCGATCCTTCTGACTCAGTCTCGAGTGCTGGGATCACAGGCATGTGCCACCACGCACAGCAAGGATCACTTAAGTAAGATCTACACCAAGGAGTTGTGAATTTGTATCACAAATCCATCTGGAGGCTTCGCTTATGGTTATGGATTCTCTCTCAAAAGAGTACTTCCCCTGACTCCAGCAGGACCGATGTGTGGGACACTGTGTTCTCCAAGACTCCTCAGGCCGGGGCAGGAGAGCTGTCTGACCCGCCTTTCCCCACAGCTCTCTGCAGTCTCCACTCAGGAAGACTGTCTTACTCCATTTATGGCTTCAGGGAGCCTCTGGAGTTCTGTATCTCCTGCATCTTGTGATGCCAGGAGGTGGAAGAGCAGCTCACACTCGACTTTGCAAATCTCGGTGGCGGCTTCTCTGCGGAGGCTGCAGCAGGCACTCAGTCCTCAGGGCAGCTGACACTTCTCTCCTTCATATGGCATTTTCGCCTGGCCACCTAACCTGCCCTATTTCCTGAAAAAGAATCCGCCCACCTGTTTTTGAGAGCCAAGTAAACACAACCTTATTACTCCACGATTACTTTATAACAGAAGACTTTTTTCATGAAAACCACTGTGGCTAGATATTGGGCTTCACTCTGATCTTTCCTCAAAGCGCAGTAACAAACATCCCTCCTAGTTTCCCGGGCTCCTGTTCTACACGCTACTGCCTCCTTGTGCCTCCTCTGTACTGGAAATGGCACTCACACACCTCCTGCCCTTGTGGACAGCCACTCTTTCTAACCCTGAGTACAAAGCACCCCTCCGTGCATGCTAAGTGGCCC
This sequence comes from Hystrix cristata, assembly GCA_004026905.1. NCBI lineage: Eukaryota > Metazoa > Chordata > Mammalia > Rodentia > Hystricidae > Hystrix > Hystrix cristata. Next base: position 83,923 of record PVJO010006492.1, read on the forward strand.
GCTCACCCTCCAAGGGCCACTTCCTCTCGGGTTCCAAACCGCCAAAAGCCCTCGTCAGGCCCTGCCCAGCTCTGGGAGCTCCTCCGGCTGTGCCGTGTGTAGGTGCTGAGCCTGTCCCTTCCATCTTGCCCTGAAAAGTCCACTTCGATTCTGATCTGTAGTAATCCTTGATATATTAAGTACATTATTCCATACTGACAGATCACTTAGGATCCTCTTTTGGGGCTGGGGATTTAGCTCAGTGATTAGAGTGCTTGCCTTGTAAGCACAAGGGCCTGAGTTCGATCCCCGGCACCACCAAAAAAAAAAAAAAAAAAAAAAAGGATCCTCTTTTATTTTTTTTTTAACTAAGCAGCCTCTTTCCAAGAGCAGAAAACCTAGAAATGATAAGCCAATAATAAAGTATTAAGATGCTCTGATACTATTACCCTGCAACTGATACTAATAGAATGCAATAACTGGTACGCCAGAAATGCACAAAACTGTAAAACAGTGTTTCAGGAGAGACTAGCCAACAATCACCTGGTGCCCCTGCATCTCAGCAGATGGTACTTAATGCTATGTGATCACACAGCAAAGAAACAGGGCAAAGGGAAAAAGACTGGAGCCCCATTCCTGAGAGCAATCAACACAGCCTGAGGGAGGGAAGGGAATCCCCATTCTCCAGTCAGAAAAGTCACCTGCATACACAAGACAAAGTCCAAAGGGACAAGGGTTCTTAAACTTTTTTTTTTTGGACACAAAGTTTCACTCTGTAGTCCAGGCTGGCCTTAAACTGGAGGCAGTCCTCCTGCCTCAGCCTCCCAAGTGCTGGGATTACAGATGTGTACCACCACGTCCTGCTTAGATTTTTGAGTGCCCTCATCTACACAAGGCATTGCTAACCAGAGACTGAGGGGAGGTTTTCCTACACCTGCCTGAGAATCAAACTTATCCAGATTTGAAGCTCTTTTTATAATTCTGTGATTTCATGAGAATGTTATAAACAATGAAAAAGGTCTAAAAAGTCTATTTTGCAAAATACCCTAAAAATTTAAACTTTTTCCTCCTCATTGAGTAAAACAGTGCTATTCCATGCAAACAAGTATTTTTGTAATTCAGACTACCACATTCTTACACCGACTAGATAAATCCTGCCCTCTTTCAGCCCTACTTTGGGCTCAGCCATTCAGTACCTGGATAAGAGAAGGTATCACTGGTGAACTGGTGACTCCGATTGCCGCATTGATGGTCTCCACAGCTGCCAGCATCTGGCAGAAATACATCATGTCAGCCACGCTGTGGAACGTGTCATAGAAGGACTCTGCGGCACAAGCACACAGTAAGGGTGAATCAGCTGGTAAATGTGAACAGAATCACTTACCAGGGAACTCTGAAGAAGACACCACACATCCAGTCCCATTCAGACATCTGACCTGACCACACTGGAGGGGAACAGGTTTCTGGGCATGTGAACAATGAGCTCCACTGCTTACCAGAAAGATAACTCATTAACTCAGAAAGTTCAGGATCACTGGCTCCCTGCCTGCTGCACACAAGGAATGCCCCTGAGCTACTCTACAATCAACACATATCCCCAGAGTGGGCATTTTTGCCCTCACTGAAGGGAACCATTACCTGCCCCAAATCAAAGGGAACCATCATCTACATACTCAAAATCAAAATCCTTAAGAGTTAAGGCTCCACAGAAAAAGCAAAAATTATAGCTGAAAAATTATCACTAATGAGCCAAGAATTTAGAAAATTAGCCTTCATTCAAAATCTGTTTCCACTTAAGATCGGGCCTGTTTTCCACATCCAAGTCTCGGCCCGACATGCTTGCCCACCGATAGCCAGCAACACGAAGTCTTTGGAGGAGAAGATTCCTGAAGTGAATTACATTAGTGATGGGGAACTTTTCCACCTTCATACAGAGATACTGAAGAACAGGTTCTGGCAGAGTTAGGCCAGGTCCCAACCAAGATGTCACTATAGGAACCTCATAAGAAAACAGTTTCAATGACAAATGAACAAGAGAAGAAACTTGTTAATATTTTTGCAAAAATTATCCAATTTATAATCCCACTGCAAAGTAAAATGAAGAAAAGTATATAATGCTATGTGACTCAATGCAAAATTACAATTTAAGGGTCAGTGGCAGAGTGCTTGCCTAGCAAGCACAAGGCTCTGAGTTCCATCCTCTGCACACACACAAAAAAATTACAATTTAAGCCAGGCATGGTAGCACACTCCTGTAATCCCAGCACTTGGGAAGCTGAGACAGGAGGATCACTGCAAGTTTGAGGCCAGCCTGGGGTACATACACAGTGAATCCAAGGCCAGTCTGAACTACACAGCGAGACCCTGTCTCAAAAAAAAAAAAAAATTACAACTTAAACTTTGCTATATGTAAGATAAAAATTTTATTTTCCTAACTTTAAATGTGACTTTTCAAGACAAAATCCCCATCACAATCTTTTGCTCACTATTTACAGTGAAATGTTGGTAACCTTTTTTTAAAGAGGTTCGCTTCAAGCAGCAGTTTCGAGGACCAATAATCTTAGAAAAACAAGGGTCTCTCACACTTTGAAGTGGAGACTGTGACCTTAGATTTGCCACACGGTAAAAAAAGATCTTGTTGCACTGCCTCTGACTGTATGGGAAATTCATCCTTCTTTCAATTAACAGATATATATCGAGTTTCTAAAACAATATATTCATAATGTTAAAATGTTTATAATAGTACACTTAAAAATAAAATGCAGAATTATATATGCATTATAATTATTTATCTGCAAGAGAAAAAAGACTATAAGGAAATATATGGAAATATGAACAGTATTGGGACAAAGCCTCATTCACTCCTCTCCACACCACTGTCTCCATACTTTCTCCAATAAGAATGTTACTTCTGTAATTAGAAAAGCTTTTCAAGGTACTTTTCCAATTTTTCTGTAATTATCATTTAGTTTATAGTTATAAAAAAATTAATAATACCACCATGTGTATGTTTTCAAAAAAGCTTTTCCTTAGTTCTGATTCTTTCCTTAGGACATATTTGCAGAAGTGGAATCTCTAGGCCTGTGTCCTCACTTATCCAGTCAGCTTGCTTCAGAAGGCCAAGAGAAGTGGGAGCTGTGATGGCACCAGGAAAGGCTGGAAGTGCTACGCAAACAGGCGGGCACTATTAACTTCAAAGGCAGAGAGTGCTATTTTGGGGCAGTAGATGGCCAAACTACTAAGAAAGGGAAAACTAGCCTGGAAGTTCCATACTTGCCTTTTCCCAAGATAAAGAATCGCACTGTCAGGTTAACAAAGACCCAGGAGAATCCCAAGAACTGCACAAGATTGTACATGAACAGGTAGCCTTTCTTCAAGCTTGTAAGTGCTGAAAAGCAAACAAGGCAGTTAGCCCAGTAGTCACACAAGAGAGGTGGCCAGAGCAGGTTTGCCTGACTCCACCCCTTGTCCTACCTGCATCCCCTAAGACCCCACACAGGCACCTGAGCCAGGGCGCCTAGCCTGGGCTCCTACTACCCCACAAAGAAATATGAGGGAAATCTACGAGGAATGCTGTTCTCTACCTTATGATTTCAGCAGTCTTTCTTTCCACAGCCCTGAGGGCTAAGTATACAAACTCAACAAAACAAGAAAAAATATTACTGGCAAAGAATGACTGAGCATTTTAGACAGCATTATAATAAAGTTCTCAGCTCCCACTCTAGTTATCTTATTATAATCTACAGTTTCTTATTTTCTGGATTTTTTTTTTTAAGACCTGGGATAAAAGGGGCTGGGGACTTAGCTCAATGGTTAGAATGATTGCCCTGAGTTCAAGTCTCAGCACCAAAAAAAAAAAAAAAAGAAAGAAAAGAAAAGAAAAAAGACCTGGGATAAACCAGCTCAAAGAAATAGAAACAGTAATTTTTTTTTTTTTTTTTTTGTGCTGGGGATTGAACTCAGGGCCTTGCGCTTGCAAGGCAAGCACTCTAACCACTGAGCTAAATCCCCAGCCCTAGAAATAGTAAATTAAAAAAGAAAAAAAAAAACCAATATTTGGTTGTACAGTACACTCAACTGCTCGATCATTAAGAACACTTGTGATGGGCCAGGTACTGGTAAGGGCACTATGACGACACAAAGACAGTGAAAACATGATACCACCCTCCAAGAGCTCACACCCTAAGAGCCACAATACAGCTGGAGGTGACGAGCAATGTCATGTGAAAGTTTCAAGGTGAAAAAACATGACATTCAGCTGGGGAGTGGTGTGAGTAGCAGGCACATCTATATGGGTACCATACTCTCTGATCTGGGCCTTGACGGGTGAGCAGGATGAAGACAGGACCACAGGAGGATGGTGTCAGACTACCAGGCAGGAAACTACAGGTCCAGACACTGTCTACAGCTGGAGGGTCATGACAGGTCAGCCAGTTAAGGGTTAAGGAAGAGGTAAGGAGCATAAAGTCCTGGCTGGGCCGAAGGAGCGGGGAAGGAGGAGGTAGATCATGGGAGAAGAGCCAGGTGTTCAACTCCTGTTTCTGCAAATTTATTCTGGCCACAGATATTCTGTATGGACACTCCACTGGGGCAGAGATCATCGCCGTAGTGTAGTGTGCTCAATCAAAAACACCCTGTTCCTAAAAATGTCAGACTTTCAGCAACATTTAACTAAAATTTTCTTCTTCAAAGCTACAAAAATGTATTGTGTTCCCATCATGAAAAACTTTCCTCAAGAAACTTTATGAATTTAAATAAAATTGTTAAAGCTTTCTCTAATGTCCTAAAATCTGTAAGAATTTTACGTTTCTAAAGTTTACCCTTGAATGTAGACTGGTCCAACCACTGTGGAAGTCAGTGTGGAGATTCCTCAGAAAACTACAACTAGAGGTTCCATTTGACCC